>OX451216.1:60073015-60289960 GCA_949628195.1 Phasia obesa
ATAAACAAAACAAAAAGTGAAAAAATAGTTTTATTTTTTTTGAAATAGTTTTTGTATCGATCAAATTTTAAGAAAACTTCGGCCACAGGACATTGCACTTTTCTGCCCGTCTCTCTTTGTATCATTTAATTTTCTAAGCAATTTTCCAATTGTTCTGGAAAAAAATAAAAAAAAAAATATTTTTTGTTTGGTTTTCTGTTTGTTTTAACCTCTTCAGAGACGAATGTTTTATATTACTGAATTGTTATATTTATAACAATTCAGTAATATAAGATAAAATTAAAAATAGGAACTTTTACTAAAAAAAAGATAATGTCGACATATATGTGAGCATTTAACGTTGAGTTCATCTATGAATGGAAAGATTTCATGCACTCAGGGCATACGGGTTCTTTACACTTTTCACACATGTAGTGAGTTCGTCTCGTACAGTTTTTATTATGACATCGTGGGGGTTTTTTATGCTCAACTTTTAAAGGATAGTGTGCTATAGAATCTAGTCTAATTTCTGGAATAAATTTAATCTTGTTTTTGACTTTTAGATGGTTCAGAAATTGTACAGGGTATACTTCGTTTTTTGTTACGTTTACCTATCTGTATTAGTGAGCTGGCCAATGAGACTTTCTAAACTCAAGAAGAGACATCTTTTTTTCTTTATCATACAGGCCTGTTCTGAAAATCACTTTATCAAAGTGATTTGAAATCACGTAAAAGGTGTTCTACATACAAAAAATTTTTAAATCACGTGATTTTAAATCGGTTAGGAAAGTGTCTGTGATTTCAAATCACTTACTTATTTTTGGGAGTTCTTTGTTGTTAATTTTATAAAAAAAACTGCTGTAATAAATAGTATGAAGTGTTCTTTTATGATTTTTGTTGTTAAATTACGTAATATTATAAGAAAAATATAAGAAAATAGCGCATTTTTGAATGCGTAACATTTTATATTTTGCAGTAACATTTTATAAAAAAAATTTTGTGTTTTTCCGCTTCTTCTTAATTGTCAGCAGATTAAGTGTTTAGAAAGTACATCTACCCTGGCCAAACTTAAAAATTGCAATGGTTCCGTAAGTAAAGCCTTAAAACGCCCACAATGTTACCCTTCACCCTTCAGATTGCTTTTATTTTACGTATTACGTAAAATTTAATGAAAAAAAATAATAAAAATCAGCAATTTTCTTGTGGTTTTACAACTTTAAAATCGCTTAAAAATAAAAAATTATGTGATTTACAGAACAGGGTAAAATAAAACACGTGATTTTAAAACGGTTCGTGATTTAAAATCACGTGATTTTCAGAACAGGCCTGATAGTTAAAAAGACTGCAAGAATTCGAAATTGATATATTGCGAAATTGGAATGCAATCCTGTGCTAAAACTTTCTGCTAATTCCTCTTAAAAAATTTAACAAAAGCTAAATGTACACATAGGTGCCAATGTCCCTGAAGACGTTAACATTTTGTTTATGACAAAGAAGCTATTTTTTACACAAACAAAATGCCTGTGGTTGTAGTGGTTGTACTAATGAGTCTACCTAGTTAATATGCCTTGCTAGTTAGATTATATATACATACCTTGTTATAATCAGTCTGTTTATTTGTCATTATTTTTTCTCAAGCAGCTCTTATTTTCTATTGCTGTTTCGTGCAAGAAGAAGAAGAATGTTAATCTCTCGAATTTACTCTTTTTTCACCTAATCCTGCAGTACTGGAACAGTTATCGTAAAAATTGTCCCCAGTTAATAATTATTTATTTATAGCGCAGTTTTCAAAAATTAATAAGATAATTTTGCTGAATTTATAATTTGTTTAATAAAATTTTTTGATTAATAAAATCACAAGATTTTCAATAATAATTTGAATTTATTTTCAGATGGCTCCTCCATCGTTCTCTGATTTGGGTAAACAAGCTCGCGATATCTTCGGCAAAGGATATCACTTTGGTTTATGGAAATTGGACTGCAAAACAAAAACAGCATCTGGCATTGAATTCAACTCAGGTGGTCAATCCAATCAAGAAACTGGCAAAGTTTTCGGTTCATTGGAAACTAAATACAAAGTCGCCGATTATGGTTTAACTTTGACCGAAAAATGGAACACAGACAACTCTCTTTTCACTGAAGTTGCAGTACAAGACAAATTACTCGAAGGATTAAAATTGGGTTTCGAAGGTTCTTTTGCTCCTCAATCGGGTAACAAATCTGGTAAATTTAAGGTTGGTTACGGTCATGAAAATGTAAAAATCGATTCGGATGTTAATGTTGACTTAAACGGTCCTTTGATCAATGCTTCGGCCGTATTGGGTTATGAAGGTTGGTTGGCTGGTTATCAAACCGCTTTCGATACCCAGAACGCTAAGTTGACCACCAACAACTTTGCCTTGGGCTACACTACAAAAGACTTTGTTTTGCATACAGCCGTGTAAGTTTAAATAAACAGACAATTTCAGGGCCAAATTTAATTAAATCTCATTTTATTGTATTTTAGCAATAATGGAGAAGAATTCAGCGGTTCTATCTTCCAAAAATGTTCCGACCAAATCGATGTTGGTGTACAATTGTCCTGGGCCTCTGGAGGCAACAATACTAAATTCGGTTTGGGTGGTAAATATCAACTGGATAGTGATGCCGCTTTGCGCGCTAAAGTCAACAACAATTGCCAAGTCGGTTTGGGTTATCAACAAAAATTGCGTCAGGGTATTACACTAACTCTATCCACTTTGATCGATGGCAAGAACTTTAACGCTGGTGGCCACAAGATTGGTGTCGCTTTAGAATTGGAAGCCTAAACCACAGCCAGCAAGTTTTAAGTTATTTTTTAAATCAATTCTAACACTACCAGCAAAAACAAACGACAACAAACCAACTCCGTTCTTTTGGTTCACAAAATTCTTCACCAACCAAAACAAATTAAATGTGTAGAATGTCGATGCAACATCATCTCAGCAATATACAACAAACAGCAACAAATACACATAAAAATAATGTTATAAATAATTAAAAAAATTAATAAGAAAAAGCAAAAACACTACAAATTCTAAAGGCCGGTTTTATTTAGATAAAAAAGAAGTAAAAAATCTCTTGTATCAAAAAGACACCCGCAAACGCCCACACATGTATCCTTATTTAATTTTAACTGCCTACAATTTGTTAAGATATGCAATAATACATTATTATATTTTAAACTAAGTGGCGCAGTTGTCTTTAAGTTCTTATTTCAAAAAGCAGAAACAAAATATATTTTTTCTCTGTGCATTTAAAGTTACTCGTTGGTAATTTAATGGGGGGTTTTCTCATCTGGATTTCTAATTGCACGAACGTGGTGTTGCTTGGGAAAAATGGTTTTTGTGCCATTCAAAGGCGCACTAAAGTATGCTACGGTAATTAAACTGCTATAAATCACAGTGTGATTCATAAATGCTTCAATAATAATACCTTTGCTGAATTTGGGCTCTTGGTAGTTTGTTAATTTTGGCAAAATCTTTTTCCATATGACCTCACTAACAACCAACCAACTGAATTAAAAACCATCAAATGTTAAATAAAAAGTATATTTTGTCAAACATGTTTGACAAATTTTAAGCTTTTAAACAACTAATACGTCTTAGATTTAATTAATGTCATATTTTTTTAAACAAGTTTGCAATCAATTTTTTCCCGCCATTTTTGCTAACTGGCTATTACGTATTTCCATATTCTCTTTGACCCAACTATGCTTCATTACACCCACTAAGCTAATACGAGCACTAGCTGATTTCTGCAATAATTTCGATATGAGGTCCTTAGCTCCAGCTGTTAAATGTGAAGGATAATTTACTTCTACACGCCGTATTTTCTCATAAGTTCTATCGGTATCGTTGGATTCAAATGGTGCCGCACCAACTAGAAATTCATAACATAAAATTCCCAAACACCATTGGTCAACAGCATCATCGTATATACGACCATCTACCATTTCGGGTGGTATATAATCTAATGTACCGCAAAAAGTTTTACGCCTGAAATAGTTAAAAAAAATTGTTCAAAGATTACTGTAAAATATTTGAGAGAAAGCAAAAGCTTCATTCATTTTAAGAACATTCTATTGAAATATATCATCCGAAATTCTTATAGAATTAACTAAAAATTAAGTAATTTAAAGCCGACTCACTTGTTAGATATTGTATGTGCAGACCAGCCGAAGTCAGCCAATTTAACATCATCCGATGCCGTTAATAAAATGTTCTCTGGCTTTAAATCACGATGTATTACATTGTTCAAGTGACAATAATGTAAAGCATCGGCTACTTGATAAGTGTACTTAGCAGCTCTGGGCTCATCAAAACGATTATTTGGTGCGTTTCTCAACAAGGTATAAACTTCTCCTTGTGAGGCCAATTCAAGAGCCATATAAATACGTTCCTCGTCATGAAACCAAGTTAACAAACGTAAAATATGTGGATGTTTTAGTCTGGATTGAATTTCGATTTCTCTTAGCACCTGGCGTTGTACATTGCCTTTACGCAATTCTTCTTTGAATAGTACCTTCATAGCCACCATATAATGACTGAAACGCTCACGGGCTAAATAAACCCGACCAAATTTGCCTCGTCCCAATGGAGCTCCCATTTCAAAATCTGCTGTCGTCCACTCATAACTAATAACATTGTTACAGTAAGTTAAAAAAAAACAAAAAAATTTAAGTTTACTTACGGTTTCCCGTACGCGGGGTGCTGCAGCATTTTCTTACACAAATTTTTCACATGTTCTTGATGTTCGTCAGGTACATCTTTCATTAATTTAGGCAAATCAGCTCTTGTCGGCGGTTTGAGAATCGTTTTGTGCATTTTTATTAGATTGATTTTATTGTTTTATATAAATTTGTCAGTATAAAAAGCCCGCTTGCGTCCTTTTTTAAATATTTGTGAAGGGCTGCCAGATGTTTAAATTTTACACTACGTCTTGACGAGCAATTGATTTGTTCATAGCACAATAAACAAGGTAGACTTGCGGCGAAAAAAAGTACAACTATTACCTCTTTTACAATAGGACAGAAAATTGGCAGACAGACGAGATTTGTTGGCAAGGAGTTGAAGAGGCAGAGTGTGTGTTGCATTACTATCTATACAAATCTCGTCTGTCTGCCCATTTTCTGTCCTATTGTAAAAGAGGTATATGTAATAAAAATACGTTCATTTTGTTTTTGTCTACATCAAGGCGAATCTATTTTACTAGGTGGCAGCACTGCGAAGTTAAATATTCTTATTTTTAAAAATTATATTTGGAATGTTTTTTATAATATTATTTATTTCTTATAACGCATAATTCCTTTTATAATTTATCATTATATAGTAATCCAAACAGATTACTATTGGAAAGCATATCCATATAGCATATAGCTATTTCACTGGTGCTTACCCAGATCGTCAGTGGACTTTTTTAAATTTTCTAAATAAAAATCCAGATTCTTATGCTCAAAATTTAATAAACCAAATGAGAAGTTTATTAAATCTAGAAATCAAGAAAAAATCCAAAATTTCTAAACAAAAAACATAGTAACCATTTTAAATTTAAAAAATTAAAAAACTTTACTTTTTCTTTCTATTTTCTACATTAAGGGTTTCCATTGGATACCATTCATAATGTATCAAAAAGAGTTTCTGAAAAACAAAAATAAAAATTGAAAAAATTAAAAAATACGAAAATCGTATTTATGCGCCGTGCGCATGCTATTACTTTTAAAAATTATATTTGGAATGTTTTTTATAATATTATTTATTTCTTATAACGCATAATTCCTTTTTTAAACTTAACATTAACAGATTAACCTTAACAGATTAACATTAACAGATTAAAACCAAACAGATTACTATTGGAAAGCATATCCATATAGCATATAGCTATTTTACTGGTGCTTAAGGGCATTTCACACTATAATACAAGTATTAATACTTTTGAATAAAATGCAACTCTGATCTAATCGCCGTTTAAAATTTTTCAAAAAAACAATAACAACACATCATGTCAGGGTTGCATTTTCCTTAAAAGTATTAATACTTGTATTATAGTGTGATAAGCCCTTTACCCAGATCGTCAGTGGACTTTTTTAAATTTTCTGAATAAAAACCCAGATTCGTATGCTCAAAATTTAATATACCAAATGAGAAGTTTATTAAATCTAGAAATCAAGAAAAAATGGTTACTATGTTTTTTGTTTAGAAATTTTGGATTTTTTCTTGATTTCTAGATTTAATATCCAGATAATAATTAAGACAAATCATTTAAATTTTTTGATTTCCTCTTTGAATGTTTGTCAGTACACAAAAACTTAAGTTATTGTCGGCATACGTAAAATCACTGTTTAAGTTTTTGATTTTTTTCTTTTGAATTTTTTCAGTACATAGATTAAATTATTCTCAGCATAGGTCAAATCATTCTCCTTTTTACTGTCTGCAAAATATTCAAGACAGTAGTTGAGACAATTGAGAAAGTATGCATGAGTTAGTGAAAAAGTATGTATGTATTGCTATGACAGCATTGTCTAATAATGTAAACTAAAGCCTAGTACTCTGTTCGACTTTGTGAAAAATGATGAGCAACATTTATTATTTCACAAGGAAAATTTGACATTTAAAATATGGTGTCAATCTCGCGATTTGAAAGAATTTTACGATTTTATTGTTTTTAAGTATTCCACATTGTTTTAGAAATGTTAACAAAAGCCAAGCGATTGTTGTGTGAAAAATACCACATCAAGGCATATTAAACAAGGTGATATCGTAAGGGAGAGGAAATTTCAAAAAATTTTTTGAATTTTTTTTATATGGATTTTGACAGTAATATCTATTTTATTCTCTCTTTCTTAAAATACCTGATTAATGTCAAACTCCATCTAAAAAAAATTGAAAAAATTTCTCTTTAATATTAGCTCTGCCTTGTGCATTCACCTGGTTAAAAATGCCTTGTTCCACATGAAATAATACCCCTTTGCTTTATTTCACAGCTTTGATAAAATGTTGCCAGAAACATTTCAATTTTTTTCCACAGCAAAAACATTTTTTCATGACTTTTTCATAGACATTTTTTATGTACATATGTATGTAATTTGACAGCATTCCGCATGAAAAACTGAACAGAGTACCAGGCTTAAAGTAATGAAAAAATTTTGTTTGATTTCAAAATAATCGCCAAAAAGAATTAATGCAATTCTAGGAGTTAATTAATGCCTAGAAGTTGTACCAAATCGAATTTATTTTCCCAGGTGAGAGCACTACGTCACAAATACAACAACTTTGATAATAAAATCTTAGTAAATTTTAAGTTTCCTTTACACTTAATTCTAGTTAATAACGTTTAAATTAAAAGTACTGGGTGGCGCAAAAGTAATCCTCCTATCAGAAAATGCTATAAATTTTGCGATTGGCCCCTAATGTCAATTCTGTTTTGACATTTGAGTAGTAAACACTTGCGAAATACACGTTAATAAACAATGTTACGCTACACTGCTCCAGAACGCGGAATATTGGTGACTATTTATTTGACCAATAATCGGTCGGTGACTTTGGCACAACGTAAATTTCGTCGCAGATTTCCTGGCCGTCAAACGCCTACTGGTGAAACACTGCGACGTTTAGCCGCTCGCCTCGAAGAGACTGGCACAACACGAGATGCTGCCAGGCGTGTCAGACCCCGGAGTAGCCGTTCTGCAGAGAATATTGCTGCTGTAGCCGAGGATGTCATGGAAGCGCCGTCGACATCGACCAGACGACGTGCCACGCAAATGGGTATCAGTCTTTACAGCGAATTTTGGTAAAAGATTTGAAGATGTTTCCGTACAAAGTCCAGACGGTGCATCAGCTGTTAGCTGCTGACCGCCAATCGCGTCTAACATACGCTCAAGCCATCCTTAATCACCACCAAGAGGAAGATGATTTTTCATCAAAAATAATCATGAGTGATGAGGCCCATTTTCATCTTAGCGGGTACGTAAATAAGCAAAATTTACGCTTCTGGGGCACTGTAAATCCGCGTGTAACCCACGAAGAGCCATTACACCCGCTCAAAGTCACTGTATGGTGTGCTGTTTTCGCTGGAGGAGTCATCGGACCTTTTTTCTTCGAAGACGCCGCGGGCCAAACGGTTACTGTGAATGGTGAGCGCTACAGAGAAATGATTAACGAGTTCTTTTTGCCGCAACTTGATGAATTGGGATTGGAAAACATGTGGTTCCAACAGGACGATGCAACGGCACACACTGCACGTGCCACAACCGATATGCTGAAGGATGCATTTCACGGGCGCCTAATCTCCCGTTTTGGCGATTTGCACTGGCCAGCAAGATCGCCTGATTTGATCGCTGCAGACTTCTTTTTGTGGGGCTTTTTGAAGTCGCGGGTTTATGTCAACAAGCCTCAGACTCTTGCAGCTCTTAAAGACAATATCCGTCAAGAATGTGAGGACCTATCGCCGGAAGTTTTGGCCAAAGTGATGGAAAATGCCATAAAAAAGGGCTCAAATGACAATCAACTGTGGCGGCGGCCATTTACATGACATCATATTCTCGACTTGATGTAAAAAAATTAAAAGACCAAATAAAAATAATCCACAAGAAGAATCAAAGTTTTTAATTTTTTTTAAATTACAGCCAAAAAACATCGGAAGGTTATTTTTGCGTTACCCTGTACATAACGAACATTCAATCGAAATGTCAATTTCTTAACCAGCCTTAGAAACCCATGTTTTTAAATAGAAAAAACTGTATGTTGACAAATTATTTGGCGAAATAAATCTTTTGTTGCTCGTAATAAAATTAGTTAAGCTGGGTTCAAGGCATATTTAACCAGGTGACTGCACAAGGCGGGACTAATATTAAAGAGAAATTTTTTCAATTTTTTTATATGGAGTTTGACATTAATCAGGTTTTTTTAAGAGAGAATAATATATATTTTACTGTCAAAATCCATATAAAAAAAATTCAAAAAATTTTTTGCTCAAATTTCCTCTCCCTTACGCTATCACCTTGTTTAATATGCCTTGGCTGGGTTTATTTCTACAAATTTTTACCATATAACTTAATGATGTGTATACCATTTTTAGGCATCAAATAAAATTTTGTTTTAACAAGATCTAGGTAGGTATTTGTTTTAAACATGTTTAATTTATAACTTTTGGATAAATATTTCCCAAACAAGTTTGAATATTTATTTATTTATATCTTACAAGTTCATTTACAAAATCTTAAAAAGGCGCCGGGTAACAAGATGCACATGTATTGCAAAAAATTAAATTTAGGGTATAACAAAAAACAAAACAAAATTGATAACGAATAAATAATTTATTTTTGGTTTTTAGAAATCATTTGTTGCAGTTGAGCATTACGTTTTTCCATATTGCTTTTAATCCAAGGGTGCTGCATTACATCAATTAGTGTAAGACGAGAACTTCCAGATCTACGCAACAATTTCGAAACAACGTCTTTGGCACCAGTGGAAAGAAAATTTGGATAGTGTACATCTAGACGACGGATCTTCTCATATGTCTTATCCGAATCATTAGATTCAAACGGTGGTCCACCTATTAAGAATTCGTAGCACAAAATACCCAAACACCATTGATCGACAGAATCGTCATACGTGCGACCTTCAACCATTTCAGGTGGCAAATAATCTAAAGTACCACATAAGGTTTTACGCCTTTAAAAACAGCAATGAATATCTATGTCCTTAAAAAAATGTATATGCAAGACTTACTTATTTGATCTTGTGTGGGCTGACCAACCAAAGTCCGCTAGTTTGATATCATCAGAGGCAGTTAATAAAATATTTTCTGGCTTTAGATCACGATGTATTACATTATTCAAATGGCAGTAGTGTAATGCATCTGCTACTTGATATGTGTATTTCGCAGCCCTGGGCTCGTCAAACCGTTTGTTGGGCGATCTGCGTAAAAGTTTAAAAAGTTCACCTTGCGATGCTAATTCTAAGGCTAAATAAATTCGATCACTGTCATGAAACCAAGTCAGTAAGCGTAGAATATGTGGATGCTTGAGACGTGACTGAATTTCTATTTCTTTTAATACCTGACGTTGAGCATTTCCCTTTTTTAATTCTGCTTTAAATAAAACTTTCATGGCCACCATGTACCGGGTATACCGTTCCCGAGCCAAGTAAACCCTTCCAAATTTACCTCTACCCAAAGGGGCGCCCATTTCAAAATCACGTGTTGACCATTCATATCTGTGAAAATATTTATATGTATGTATGAATTTTATTGCACTTGTTTTAATTTTACAACTTTTAAAAATTACTTACGATTGTCCATAGGCTGGATGTTGCATCATTTTCAAGCAAATTTCTTTCACATAATCTTTGTGTTCATTGGGCACTTGCTCCATTAGATGAGGTAAATCCGCTCTAGTCGGAGGTATCGTTTTAAATTTATCCATTTTTTACTTATCACTAGATATTTGCTTTTAAAGCATAATTAAAATTAAAAAAAATCCGCCAAAAAAGACGAAATTCCGAAGCCGTTTGGTTTTAAATTGACTGAAGTTGCCACATTATATAAAATAAAAGTACCAAATGTGTTGGGTTACCCGTCTTCTCCATTAGACATTACCACCCGTCTCCATTAGTCATTAATATGTCTTAACAAAAGTAAAAATTCTTATGAAAAAAAAACATTATTATTTATACTGTTTTTTATATGAAGTTTGACTTTTGTTAAGACATGTTGATAGCAAATGAAGACAGGGCTTTAACATGGGTTACAAAAGTCAAACTTCATATAAAAAAAATATTTTTAATACTGGGTGTTTAAAAACAAACCCCCGTCTTCACTTGCTATCAACATGTCTTAACAAAAGTTAAACTTCATATAAAAAAAAAAGATTTAAAAATAATGTGTTTTTTCATATGAAGTTTGACTTTTGTTCACACATGTTAATGTCTAAAAGTTGTTTTACACGACGACTTTTCCATGTGTAAATTCTATACACGCCGTGTGAACCCTTTCGAACGTAGCATCTGTATTTTCATTAAAAATGTGCTATATTCTGATGTGACAAAGCATCTGACATCCTGTAATGCCAACTTGATAATTTGTTATTTTAGGCTATTTGTGATACCAAAAGCTCTAAAAATGTGGCAAAATCACAAGTTTTGCATCACTGCATTACCTGTGGTTGGAAATACAAAACTATGTGGCGGCAAAATTATATATTGAAAGTTATGTCGGATGTAATTACACATGTACGTTTGAAAGCAAAAATTATAAACCGAATGAAAAATGGCTATTTTGATAAACTTATAAAATTACATGTGGTATCAAACTGACAAGTCATATGACAAATAAACGTCGTGTAAAATCTCTTTAATGGAGACAAGGGTAAAGAGTAAAGCCTGGTACCAAGGCATATTTAACCAGGTGACTGCACAAGGCAGAGCTAATATTAAAGAGAATTTTTTTATTTAAGAGAGAATAATATCTATTTTACTGTCAAAATCCATATAAAAAAATTCCAAAAATTTTTTGCTCAAATTTTCTCTCCCTTACGCTATCACCTTGTTTAATATGCCTTGCCTGGTACTCTGTTTAGTTTTTCATGCGGAATTCTGTCAAACTACATACATAAAAATTTTCTATGAAAAAATGTTGCAGAAGTAGTACTCTGTTTTTGCTGTAGAAAAACATTGAAATATTTCTGGGAACATTTTATCAAACTGAGAAATAAAGCCAAACTTCATATAAAAAACATTATTTTTAATACTGTTTTTCTGTCAAACTACATACATAAAAAGTTTCTATGAAAAAATGTTGCAGAAGTAGTACTCTGTTTTTGCTGTAGAAAAACATTGAAATGTTTCTGGCAACATTTTATTAAACTATGAAATAAAGCCAAACATAATATAAAAAAACATTATTTTTAATACTGTTTTTTATATGAAGTTTCACTTTTGTTAAGACATTTTGATAGCAAATGAAGACGGGGGCTTATGTCTGTATCTACAAATATATTTTTTAAACCATTTTAAAATATTTGAATTATTCATTTTCATTATTTATATAAAATGAAAGGGCTTTAGTTTAATCTTACAGGTAAATACACACATGTTTACTTTTTGTGTTTACTACCTGTATATAGCAATAATATGTTTTATAGAAAGTTCATAAACAGATATTTAAAAAGTACCTCATTTATCTTACCAAATTGGCCACCTAAATATACCCCTATTCGTTAGTGTTAAATTACTGTTCATTGTCATTTTAATTTTCCACATTCGTCATTTAACAACTTAAACTCAAGAAAGAACGTGAGAAATTGTGGAAAAGTTTATAAAATAATCAAATTATTAAAGAAAAAATTAATAAAAATAAAGAAAAACATTTTTTAATAAAAGCGTTATTTAAATTAGCAAAATAAAAGCTCAAAAATAAGTATTTTATCTGTAAATAAACGAATCGTCAAAAAGGTATAAAAAACAAAATGGAGGATATGCTGAAAAAAAATTCTTTAGTATATTCATAATTTTTAATGCATTTAATGGAATTTTGATTGAATTTTAATTATTGTTTCCGTATAATTTTAGATCAAAATTAATTTAAACAAAAAAGGTAAGTTTTTATTAAAAAAAGAGCGACAGCTTACACAACTTAGAAGGTTAGAAAAATCGATACTTTGGTGGGTTTGTCCTTTTTATCTGTGGACATTTGTAATGACTGAAGCTTTAGTGGCCCCTTTAATTCCCCAACTACAAGAAATGCAGCAACAACAACCGAGTAGTGGTGCCAATAGTGGCAACCAGCAACAACAAGCCAACCAATGGGCCAGTTATAATGCTTGGTACCAAAATGGTGGACCCTATCAGCAGCAATATTCACCTTATTATCAATATTATATGCGCTATGGTATGAACAAAAATCAGCAACAACCGGGTGTTACGTCAACCATATCCAATAGCAATGCTCCGCCCGGTTTTAGTAATGCAGTTATAAACCAAACAGACAAACATCTGCCACCTTTACCATCAGGACCACCACCTCCACCGCCATGCAATAATGGCAGTAATCAGCAGCAAAAAAATTTTGGTGGTATTAAGTTCAATCTTAATCAACAAAAACGTTTGGCAAATGCTCCAAATCCTCTGCAGCAGCAACAAGGAATGAATGGCAATTTTAATAGTAATTTCCAAAATAATACAATTAATAATCAAAACAATAATGGCAACATTAACAGTAATAAAAAGAAACGTAAACGCAATAAAAATAAACAAAATCAAATTCAACAACAGCAACAGGCTTTGTTCGATGCTCATTTTGAAGATAATCAGATGCAAATGGCTAATAGTCCAGCTGTTGATGACTCTAATTTTATAAACACTTCCATACCGCCTCCACCACCGCCTCCCATAATAGCCAATGTAGATTTAAGTAAGCCCCCACCACCCATTGGCAAACCGTTAGGCAATGATTTGGAATCAAATCAACAGTTACAAATAGCTACTAACAACTCAGCAAACTCCTCTTCGTCGACTTTCAAAAAGCCCAATAGTTTTCATAATCCTAACGACGCCTGGCCCGAGTCCTTGAATAATTATGTAGCCCGTTGCTATGCTAAATGTACCACTGATTTGGATAAAGATCAAATAGATATTTGCTTAAAGGGCAAAATAATAGCGGCTGCTAATCGCAATGAGCTTTGGACCCGTGATTGGGATAATGAGCCTATACCTAGCGTTTTTAGTGAACGTAATAATCTTAATGTTAAACTTCATAATGTTTCGCCATCAACACCACAAAATCAACGCAATCCCTTTCAGCATAATCACAAGAATCACCAATCGTCTAGTATTCCCATGGACCATTTAAAAAATAAACCAGGATCCTGCGGTTTGTCGCGTAATTTAAATGCTCGTCTCGGCCAACGTAATTCATTTGGTAGCGTTAACAAATCCAAGGATTCCCGTAGTCGGTCGCGGTAAGTACAGACTTTGAAATATACTTAAATATTACACAAACAAAACATCAAACATATGTACATTTATGCTCATATAATTGAGACCCTCAGATGGTTGTACCAAAGTCCTGAATTAAATCCCATAGAAAATATACAGAGATTATAAAAAGACAAATACCTTCACTAAACACAAAAACAAGCAAATTTTAATGAAAATAAAAGTAAAATGATGGAATGAGAGGAACAAAGTCCCGACCAATATGCTGCGTTGGTCCAAACAATGCCAAAAGATATGCTGAAATAATAAGAAATAGGCGCCTTTCCACTTAGCCTAATATAAAGTAAAATTAATTAAAGAATACACATTCATGTGATAACTAGAGCTGCAAAACTATCGATAGTCGGCCCATTCGATAGTTTCGATAGTTTTTAAGAAAACTATCGATACTATCGATACTATCGAACTTTTTTAAGTGCTAATTCTAGCAACAAAATAATTACAGTTTTTTAATAAGACTTTAGCAGTTATTTTTGCAATGTTTACTATTGAATAAAAGACAATTATAGAATCCATAACACAAATTTTATTTATTATTATAAAATAATATTATAATGAAAGAACAAAACATAAAAAACAAGAAAAGTAAAAAAAACAATTAAGAAATTGTTTTTAAGCTTTAAATATTTAAATGTTGTTTTAAAATAAATACAAATGAATTGTTATTTAATTGTTTTAAAAACAGAAGATAATTTCTTAAAGATAAAAAAAATTAATGTATAACGTAACATAAAAATTAAATCTCTCTTTATTCTAAAGAGATCTAATCAAAAACAAAACTTAGTTATTCGAAAGGTACATTCGATACTATAATTGAAAAATTTGATTTTTCAATTATTAAAATAAAACTAATTTGAGATAATTCTTTTAAGTAAATAAATGAATGTGTATCGTAAAAAGTATAAAACAAAACATAAAATCAAAACTCTTATAATTCTAAAGAGATCATAGCGAAACATAAACAAATAAAATTTGTTATACAAAAGGTACATATGAGCTATTTCCATTATTGAGTTAACCAATAATTTTTGTTAATAAATAATAGCTTATCAACAGTTTTTGGTTTTAAACAACAAATTATGCATCCAGTTTTGCTGAACATCCTTTCAGATTCCGTAGAAGTTGCCGGTATGCATAAATACTTTAAGGCACAGGATCTTACCAGCGACATATCCATTCCAATATGCTGTAAAATTAAAAATTTATTATATGTTACTAAGTTACTTAAATAGTCTTGTTACCTTCCAATATTGCAATGGATCGTTATCCATGGGAGAATTTTCATTCTCCAAATATCGCCTAAGCGATATTATAGCGTCGACCTGATGCGTTCTAACTTTTTTCGCAATTTTGTTTCCAACAAATTTTAAGAGGGACGGTTGTGGTAAAGGATTCATAATTGGCTCTGAAGTTGGCGGTTCTATATTTTGTATAGAAGTGCTATTACATCGACTTATGAAACTCAATTCATTTTTTAAAAATTGAGTCCCACTATCAGCATTATTTGTCAATAAAAAACCTTCTTTTTTCATACGTGGGTCTAACAATGTTCCCAACCTTGCTACGGTTCTCTCTTCATATGGAAAAAGTCTTTTTTTCACTTTCTCTATGAGAAAAACACAAGCCTGTTGGCGTTCAAAAGTCTTCAAGGTTGACTTAACTTCATCGAGAGCTTGAAAAAGACCACACGTTAAAGGAATGATTAAAGATATTGTGACATTCGTGCTGGACGAAGTTTGAGTCGTTGCTGCGTCAATTGGCGTTAATAGAACTTTCATATCATTAAGTATAGCTACATCATCAGCTGTTAGAGGTGCTGGTGCTTTTGGCGTTGCTAACAGTACGTTTGAAATAAAGGCATTTGTAAGTAATATCCTGTCAATCATTTTTAGGGCTGCTTTTAAAATAAGTCACAATTCTCTTACATTTCATTAAAATGTCTTTTACATAGTCTTGGGCCAAACAATCTTGCACTACAAGATTTAGTGTGTGAGCAAAGCAAGGAAGGTTTCTTTTCTGCAATATGTCGCTCGCCTTGATCATGGTGCTGTCATTATCAGTGACTATTGACGTCACTTTCGCCATCAGACCCCACTCTTCTAAGACGGCACGCAATGATTTCGCGGTATTTTCTGCATTGTGGTTTGTGGCTATTAAAAGTTTCTTCGTCGATAGAACAGCAGTGCGTAAAACAAATTCTTTTGCTATAAAATGACAAGTAACGGTAAGGTAGCCCTCATTTGCTCGCGAGGTCCAACAGTCTGCTGTAATAGCACAAAACTCTGTTTCATCTAAAATTGACTGTAACTGTGTTTTTGTACTGTTGTACATTTCAACCATCATTTTATTTTGCAGTGTCGTACGTGAAGGTAAAGCATAGCGAGGATCTAAACATTTTACGAAGTCTCGAAAACCTCTATCTTCCACTATGCTAAACGGCTGTACGTCGATGGCAATCATAGTCATCAGAGCTTCATCCAGACTTTTCTTACGTTCTGTTTCTGATCCGTAACATTCACTTTTTTTAAAAAACGATGTGATGACACTACTCGGTTTTTCATCTTCTTTACAATTCGGATGAGCTCGTTTAAGGTGGTCTAACAAATTGGATGTATTTCAGCTGGTTTTATAAATTTTTGTACATAAACTGCATTTAGCATAGTTTTTATTCTTCGTCATTTCAAAATAGTTCCAGACTTCTGAAGGTGTCTTGCGTGATTTTTTGAGAAGGGATTCATCGTCGTCACTGTCTTCTTCAATAATTTTGATGTCGTTTTCTAAATATAAGTACATACATGCAGAAATTTCCATTAATATGATATATGTCCATACATGAATATTACTAATTACCATTTATTTTTTGTAGATATCTTTCCATAACTCGTGAACTTCTAGTTGTACTTGTCTCGTCAACTTATTATATTTACATATATACATATATTTATTTAATTCTCTAAAATAACAAACTATTTAAACAAATTAATATTTCTGTTTTACTTAGTTTAAATTTGCTTTATCACCTGTTGTTTCTACAGAAAACGAAGACTATTAGGTTGCAGTCGACATTAGGCCGCTGCCGCCGGACCAAAGCAGCTAGTTTTAACTAAATTTTATTACCAGAATTATTCAGTTAAATAAGGAAGCACTCTTTATTTGTTTTGATTTCCTTTTAGTTTACATAAAGCAAGTCCATTTAACTTTATTTTTTGTATATTAGTACATAACTACAAAAGTTCACAGACGGCTAAATACCTGCGTGGAATAAGTTATTGCAAATGCGACGTTGAGTACATCTAATCAACTTCGCATTTCCTATTAAAATTTTCCGATAGTATCGATATCCAAAAAAACTATCGATAGTCAGCCAAAAATAAAACTATCGATACTATCGATAGTACTATCGATTGTTTTGCAGCTCTAGTGATAACTGTCTATCGTTTCAGACAACTTAATTATATTCAATAAGTTGCATGCAATGAATCTATTTAACATTTTGTTAATTTTTTTTTGTTTGCGTGCATAAAATGTTCATTATAACCAATCCTTGGTACAACCATGTGAGTGACTTAAGGTAGTATTAGTTGATTTTAATCGTTTTACTTTTTAACATTTCGTATCGTTTCAACTTTGTGCCCAAGTTAGACTAATCGTTGTTGGCAACTTATAATATGGGTTAATTTTGTTAAATATTTGTCACCCTGTGTTTATATAATGAGTCGAATCCCACTTCTGAAAAAATGTTCTGAACATTAACGATTTATTGTTTCAAAATATACCTATTTAATAAACGATTTTAAATTAATACGATCATGCACGCGTCTGTTCTTTTGCGAAGTTTAAACTTGACTCTCTTCTTTTTCTTAACATGTGTGTATATCAACAAAATGATATTATAAACTCAGGATGACAATTTGGTAATTTTCTTGAATTAAATAAATAGGTTTGTCTACATCCATTTTCTTTGTAATATATTTTTCATTTCCACAGAATTGTGTTTTTTTATACTTTGCGGTATTGCTATTTGGCATATGTCAAAATTTGATATTCTGACCAATCTTATTCATAAGGACTCCATAAAGGTGCTCGATAAAAGATTTTCCATCTGATCCAAGCAAATTTATCTTTGTTTCGTCAGACCACAGAGTTATTGTGATACAGGTGCTGGTTCGCAAACTCCAATATTTTTAAGTCATTTCGGACTACTACTCTGAAGTCCATCTTCCTGAAGTCATTTTCTTATTGTGCGACTGGAAACAGGACCACAGGGATCACTTTTAAGGCTATTTAATGATTTAAAAGGATTAACTTTAAAACTACAAATTAAAAGGTTATCAAAGCGTTCAGTTGCTCCACGCTTTCTTCCTCTAGTCTCGCCAGTTACCTTTGAGTGTATCGCGTTAAACACTACTTTTGGAGCACTCCATTTTCTGAGCCATTTTTCTTAAAGATAAACCCTCTACTTTTAAGTTTATCATCACATTATGTATGAACACCACGACACATTTTTGAATTATACTGTACTAAAAAATTGGTATAGTCACAATGTTTTTTCATTTTTATTAATTTTTGAAAGGGCGTTTTCAAAAAACATTAGTAGAGTAAAAAAGATCAATACTATTTAAAACAAAGAATTAAAATTTGTATATATTTTTATATAAAATACAACAAGCAATTTTATAATGTAAAAAAGAAAGTCAAGTAATTTCTTTATTTTTTACCCCAAATTTTAGCTATTTCCAAATAAATTTTTTCTATGTGCAAAAGAGATTTGAGCGTCTAATTTTACCGTTGGAATTTTTTTTCTAAAATTAAGAGCATGAAAATTAGTTTTATTTTATATATGTATATATTTACAGATTTATTTATTATTATGTGGTAATTAAAAGAAAGCAAGGAAAAAGTAGCAATACAAGATTAAAAAAAAAAAAAATGTTGAAAACAGTATTATTACTTATAAAGAAAAGTATTATTACGTATGAAGAAAATAAGGTTTAGAGTGCAATCAAATTTTGCGTTTTCTTAAGTATAATTATTAAAAATTTAACTTAAAATAAAAAAATACAATCTTTTTTAATTCTACTTTACAGTTCACCCTCTTCGTCTAAATATCGTCATAAACGTACTTCTCGCTCGCGCTCGCGTTCCCGGTCATCTTCTTCCTCGCCTACGCGTCCTCGTAAAATGCGCCGTTCCTCATCTTCTTCTTCGTCTTCCTCCGGTTTTATACCTCTTTCCTCTCCCTCTGCTTCCAAAAACACATCTTTTCTTAGTAAAAAACAACAAAAACTACAAAATAAGAAAAATAAAAAACATGATTTGAACACTGCAAACGGTAGTGGTAAATCGAAAGCCCCCTTTTATTCTGCTTCGGTTGGTGGCGCTGTAGATGATGATTCCGCTCGTCTTCAACAAAGAGCGGCACGCTTTTCACAAAATGGTAGCAAGAAAGCCATAGTAGCCGTGGCCAGCTCTCCCTTTGGTCAAATCATTAAGGGTGGTAATAATAAAAATATTAAGAAATTTAACAATTCGCGTTTGTATGTTGACGATACGGAAAACGGTGAAAATATAGATCTTTTCGATTTACACATCGTTGGTACATCTCGTGATTTGGAAAAGTCCTTTTTGCGTTTGACCAAAGCACCAGCACCCTGTGAAGTACGACCTGTTGAAGTGTTGGTACATTCGTTGGAAAATGTCAAACAAAAGTGGCGTAGTAATCAGGATTATTTTTATGCTTGTGATCAACTGAAATCTATTAGACAAGATTTAACGGTAAGTACAATCAATTTAAAAATATTATAAAAATGTTCAAGATTTAGGTTTAATTTGAACATTTTATTATTCAAAGGTTCAAGGTATACGCGATAAGTTCACCGTAGAAGTATATGAAACGCATGCTCGCATTGCCATGGAAAAGGGTGATCATGAAGAATTCAACCAGTGCCAGACCCAGTTGAAGATGTTGTACAGTGAAGTTGGAACCAGTGCGAATACCTTGGAATTTACAGCTTATCGTATATTGTACTATATATTTACTAAAAATACCTTGGGTAAGTTTGCTTGACACATGAGGTGGAAAGAGTTTTTAAATAAAAGTTTCTTTTTTTTTATAATTTTAACCAGACACTACCACTGTTCTACGTTCTATAACACAAGCTCAACGAGAAAATCCTGCCATTGCTCATGCTATGGAATTTCGTTCCGCTTGGGCGATGGGTAATTATTGCAAACTGTTTCGGTTGTATAAAACTGCACCTTTAATGGCTGGTCATCTTATTGATTGGTTTATCGAAAGAGAACGCAAAGTTGCATTAAGAACAATTATTAAAGCGTAAGTTTTTTACACTTTGTCACAAAAATTTATTTTCTGTCCAAAATGCTAAATTCTGATGATATCTCTCCCTATATTTTTTTTCAGTTATCGGCCAAATATAAATATCGACTATATAACCGAACTATTGGCTTTTGAATCACGTGATAAGTGTAAGGAATGGTTGACTGGTTTTAGTTTACCATTTGTAGGTACCGATGAAGCACAAATTGATTGTAAAATCGCTTCAACATTAGCAATATGAAGTAATTAGATTTACACAAACTTACAAACCAACGTCGTCTATATAACGTTAAGGAATATGGAATACATCAATTAAAAGAGTAGACTGTTTAATTTTGTTACAAAGTTTATTCTTGTTAGCCGCCCCTCTTCTTATTGTAGCAGAAACAGTTTAACTCTTTTAAAAAAGAAACAGAGTTTTTCAATTTAAAATATTTAAAAAGCGTTCTCTATTCGTAAAATTAATTGTCAAAGCCAGCAACAACTTATTTTACAAATTCAACATAAAATGAAGAAGCAGATTTACAGCTTAAATTCTACAAAAAAGAAAAATATAACCGAATACATAGTAAACACATCTTTCAAAAGATGTGCTGTGGTTTATACAAATATCAATTTATTCCCTTTAAAAGAAATGTGTCAATTTTCAAAATCAATACATTTTGGACATAAAATTTATTAAAACCCCTTAAATTTACATGCCAAGAAAAATTGTTATAAATGCTTTAAAAACCTAAATGACATTTTTTGTGATCCTTGTCCTGTTATTCTTTGTTGAAGGTTTAACCTAAAAAGGTTTACTTTTCTAATTAATATTGAACTTTTCTACGCATTTTTATGAAATTTATTGACGGTGATATACTGTCCCTATCTGATTGATTTCAAGTTCGTTGCAAAACAACTGCGGAATACATACTTCTAAAAAATTATAATATTTATTTCAAAACTTGCCTAAAACATCAAACATCCAATTTGATTTCTGTGAACTATGAATTAGTTTGAAAGCTGAGTCAACTAGAGTCACATAGACTTGACGGATTATGTATTTGGAACTCAGCACGTCGCTTTCGCAACTTATGCAATCACGAAAAGAAAACTAATTCGAATATCGAAAAATGTAATGTTTTCGAAGTTTGATTGGAAAAATCTTCTGAGTATTTTAGAAACCCAGTCACTGCAAGCAAAGTAAATGCAAAGTCAGCGATAAGAATATTGGAAATTATAGGAGTTGGTTATTATGTACAACTTTAATAAGTAAAAAGTAAGGCAAACAAAGCAAAACGAAGACAGCTACTGGAAAACACGGATAATTGAAGAAAGCGGATAAAATTATTGCGAATTCAAATTTAACACGGAATGCAAAAGAACTTATATTTATTACAACAGTGAAAAAGTAATTCTAAATCCAGATATAAAATATGCAAAATTACGGCAAAAGGCAAAGTCTGCTACAAATTTTGATAAGCATTCAAGAAAAGATTCAGAAACCTAAAAGAATTTCGAATATTATCAGATTTACGACAATGGAAATTGTGTTAAATAAGCCAAATTATCAAAGTTATCACAAAAATTGTACTGTTTGCTAACATATTTCGAATTTGAAAAGAGTTTTAAAAGGTTAAAAATCCTAAAAAATCACGAATATGGAATAAAATTAAAGATGATAGATAATTCGACAGCTTCGAAATGATTTATTACAGTATTCGAAATTAGTTTTTCGAAAAGGGATACTAAGAAGCTAAAAATTGGAAATTAACTAAAATTGGTAATCCAAATGGTGGAGCAGAAGTATATAACATAATTTATATAAATTGGTTTAAAATATCAAAAAATAAAAATAAAAAATGATATAATTTTTTTTAGCAAGTTTTTAAAAAAACCAACATATAAAAAATAAAACATTTAAGAAGGAACTTAACGAAAAGATGTGACCAATGAAAACTTAGTGATAAAATTTAAGAACGTCTAAAAAGAACTATAAGGGATAAATTGATACAATAATAATGACTAAAATAAACAAAACAAAAGCCTAACCCGCAATCCAAAAGTGAAGATTTTTAACAACCTCAAAAAATCATCCCCCATGTAAAACAAAAGTATTTTTTTACTCCAAAAATTTCACAATTAATTATAACTTATCATTTTTCCTCCGGCAGAATATAAAGATTAAATATTTATTTTTTTGTGTGTTAGATTTTCTCCCTTTTCTTTAATATTTTGTTTATTTTTTTTTTAATTTTTGTCGTTTAATAATTTCTGTTTTAATTTTTTTAATTTATTTATTTTTTAATTTGTTGTACTGTGTTTTTGTTAAAAAATTTGTCAAAACAACAATTTCTTTACATATACATATTTGTAATCTTTTTTAAACATTTAAATTTTTTTTTGGCAAAAAACAAAAAAAAAAACAACATTAACATTAGATAAAATAATTATACAACTTCTACTAAACACACACAAACAAAAGCAAAAAGTAAACTAATTAAATGTTTGTTTTTTCTCTGAGAAATTTAATGAAGAGAAACCAAACTGCTGCCGCCAGTGAGCAACAACTCTCGCTCTCTATCTCGCTCTAGATGAACACGAGAAGGAAAGGAGCTAAGTAAAACTACAAACTCAACCCAACAACAACAAACTAGAAGAGATCTACATGGACAGAAATTATGCCGGAAACTATAATAATTAAGCATATGCGGAACATGTTTAAAACATACACCATCAGTTTCCACATCATAAGAAAGCCAAGCCAGCCAGCCAGCCAGCTCTCAACATTCGTAAGCATGTCTGAATTTTTTTTACTTTGAATTTTATATGTATAAAAAATAATAGAATTATATTAAACATAGATTACATATTCTTAACACCTAAAAAAAACAGTTAGTTATCTCTTATATATAAATATCTAAAAATATTTAAATCTTAATTTATTTTCTTAAATATACAAATATATACTATTTCCTTACATTTAGAAAAACTTATGAAGTTAATTAATTGTATACATTGGCATATGGTTCACTTACAAATTTATTATTAATTTTTTTCTTAGCTCATAAGTTATTTTTAATTATTTTTATTATTATTGTTAATTAATTTTAAATGTATAAAATAAGTGAATTTTTAAAAGAACAAAAAGCGTACAATAACACACATTAAAAAAAAAAAATAAAATAAACTAACTGAAACTAATTTAATAAAATAGTGAATGTGTGTAAGCGCCCAGATTTTATTGATACATTTCTGATGGACGCTTCATTATCAGCTGGTGGCATCGTAAGAAAAACCAACAATAGTTTTCAATAAAAACTTTAAATAAATTAAAAAATAAAAAATATTGTGTTTTATTATAAATAAATAAATCAGTCAAGTGCGAGTTAGACTCACACATGTAGGGTTCCGTACTATGTTTCTTACAACTTTAAAAATTCAAGTTGTTAATTTTTTCATGTCTTATGAGTCACCCTTTAATTTTAAAATTAAAGTCATAATCGCGAAAATTGCATCACTGTTGCAACACCCTTTAAATTTTAGTAAATGTTGTTATAGCAGCCATGGTAATATACTTTCTATACAAATAGACATGCGCCTACCTATTGTGGTTCAAAAATAAGATAATATACGTGAAAAACATATCACTGATGGAATACCCATTAGATATTAGTAATTGTTATAGCGACCGAAGTACAACATCTACTGTAAACATTTCAAAAAATAAGGCTATTTACGTACAAATCATGTCTCTGTCGGAACTCCCTTTAATTTTGTTATTTATTTTTTTAAAGACAACTACCTCTGCGAAGCTTTTTGCTTGCCTGCAGGAAACACCAGAGTCTTTGGCGGGAATCGAACCCGCAACCTCTAGACTGATAGACTAGAGTGCTACCAATCGGTCTATCGAGCGGCCATGGCAATTCTTTTTCTATGAATATATCGAGGGTCTACCTATTACTATTAAAAAAATAAGTTACTATACGTGAAAAACATATCACTGTCGGAACACCCTTTAATTTTTAGTAATTGTCGTAACGGCCATGGCAACACATCTTCTATACAAATTGGAAGAGTCTACCTATTACGATTCAAAAAATATGTCGTTATACATCAAAACACGTCACTGTCGGAAAACCCTTTAAATTTTTATTTTTTTTTTATAGGAGTCATAGTAATACACCATTTGAGAAAATTTCAAGAGTCTATCTATTATGGTTAAAAAATTATTCAATGCTCATGCAAATCACGTCACTGTCAGCCTTTAATTTTTACTATTTTTTATAGTGGCCATAGCAATACACCTCCTGTAAAAACTTCAAGAGTCTACCTATTATCGTTATCTTATGCCATATATGTACATGCAAATCACGTCACTATCGGGATACCCTTTAATTTTTAGGTTTAATATTTTATACTTGCTTATAAAGCGAACTAAGTTTTAATTGCTGTTTGTAAATTTTTCGAGTATACCTCCTAGAGTTCAAGAAATAAACACATATTCGTGAATAACAGCTCTCTATCGGAATACCCTATAAGTTTTAATATTTGTTGCTATAGCGGCCAAAGTTATACACTTGTGAAAATTTCAAGAGTCTATCTATTATGGTTCAAAAATTAGGCCTTATACATGCAAATCACGCCACTATCGGAACACCCTTTAATTTTTAGGTTTATTTTTTTAGACTTGTTTATATACCGAACTAAGTTTTAATTACTGCTTGCATATTTTTAGTGTATTCCTCCTACAGTTAAAAAATAAGTACATATTACTGAATAACACCTCTCTATCGGAACACCCTATAAGTTTTAGTATTTGCTACTATAGCGGCCACAGTAATACAACTTCTGTGAAAATTTCAAGCGTCAAAATTTAGGCCTTATAATGCAAATCACATCACTATTGGAACACCCTATAATTTGTAGGTTTATTTTTTGTTGCTATAGCGGCAACAGCTATAAAACATCTGTGAAAATATCAAGAGTACCCATTACGGTTCCAGAGATAAAAGGCGCTGACAGATGTCCAGACGGACAGACATTGTAGCGAAAACAATAGGGTTACGTTATTACCCTTTGGGTACGGAACCCTGAAAAAGGTAAAACAATGAATAATTGTATCTTAAGAAAAAGCTTTCTTAAAACTTCACATTTTAACGATATTTTCAAACATGTAAACCGAAAAATATTTTAGCAGTCGTCGTTTCGTCCAGAATCTGTAGCCGAACCTCTATATACCTTTGCATAGAAAGTCAGAATTCCCAAGTTAATAGGAAAATTTAAGACCAAAGGGTTTTATCGCCTTCTCCAGGATCTGTATCCTTATTTCATCTTCGTATAATATCAAGGTCATGAAATGATATTCATTAGCATGGTATGACTCATTGAGTTTTCTCGTAATTGGAAGTACTGCTGGTAAGGTATTAAATAATGGTTACCGAGAATCGAGTATTTGAGCCCTTTTTAGCGTTATATTTTTAGGAACAATTTGAATAAAAATTTACTCATTTAATTTAAATGACTATAATTAAAAGTACGTTTCTACTATGTAAACAAAAGTATTGCGTGCTATCGAAAACCCAATTGATAAAATATTAAGTAGTATCGAGTAGTTAAACGTAGTAAAATGGTTGACGTTGTGGTCTAAGATACCAGACGTTGTGGTCTAAGATACCATAAATGTACATTGGAAATAGCTGAGATCAAAATCAATAGGTTCTGGGAGCTGCACGATGGCACTTCAAAACACACTTCGTTGTAAAGAATTTCTACGAAGTTCTGTAGATCTTGTACGGCGACAAGATTTTGTAGGGCCTATGACAACCCTCTAAATACCAAAAGTAATTGAAAAAAATTTTGATAAATTCTTCCCAAAATCCGTTTACAACGGACGAAACAAATTAAACCGCTAGCGATTACAACTATCGACATCTAAAGTATCCGCTTTTAAACATAAATAACAGAAATATTGATATTTTTAAACTCAGTAAATGTAAAAACGGTTTACGGTAAAAATTTTTGTTTTGATGATATCGAAACACAAATCATACCTTTTTCTCTGCCCTGAACAAAAAAGACATGTTTTTAGACCTTCGCACTGGCAATCAGTCTATCGAAGCATCTCAATTTCAATGAAATCTCAAGCAGCAATGAAGTAGATAAAGGCAATTCAAAGAACTTTTGTATTTTATAAATAAGAAATCTAAAAATAGAAAATTATATAGGTATTTGTCATACAAAATGAGTACACATTTCTACTTCCCTACTAAGAGAAGCGAAGTAGGAATGTGTACTGGATCATTTAGAAGAAAGAGCCTAGAAGGCCTTGGCTCAAGGTATATTTATTTTACTAGGTAGTGGCGTCCCTACAACAATACAAGAACAACATCGCATTTTGTTGTTGCTTTGTAGTTCGAAATGTCAAAAAACATAGGAGAAAATTGAGAAGGCCTGTATGTGTTTTATTGCCTTTTCACTTCTACACTATAAAATTTCTGAACACATACAACTTTTGACATGTCGAACTACTAAATCAGCTGGGCGGACGACACTACCTAGTAAGATAAATATACCTTGCCTTGGCTCTTTCTTCTAAAGGCCTTCTTTGGAAGGCACACAAAAATGAGGATCGTATCCGAAAGAAGGTCTAAGCATGCCTTATAGAAGGCCTGAAGTGAGAAGGCCTCCTTAAGTTTACCACTGGGATGTTTCTTTTATTTTTGTTTTAAGTGTGTTCTTTCTAATACTTGTTTAAATAGTTTAGAAGATTCTATCAGAAAGTTGATTGTTACATATTTTTAATTTATTGGCTGCAAAAAAATAGGAGTAGATCAATTAAGCCTCTGGTAAAACATAAAAAATCCCCCAAAAAACACCCTAAATAATTTTTAACCCCCAATTTTTCCCCTAACAAGTGTTAACCCCCCAAATTCTCACCTAAATGAAAAAAATCCCCTAAATCTAGGGGAAAATCCCATAATGTGGCAAACGTGATTCGTTTTAAAAAAAGTCACCCAGTAGTTATCAAAATCGTAATTTACGACGAATTCTTAGAAGGTTAGTACAATTTTAAAAATTTCACTTATTATCCCTGGTATGCAGTACTATTTTCGATAAAAAAAACTCTATACCAGGTTTGCATACCAGTTAGCAAATATTTCAACCAAAAAGCTTTTCAACAACAATAACGCTATAATTTACCATGTCTACAATAAGTTTTTTTCATTTGGATCCAAATACTATTTCATTGGTGTTTTACTAGAAATATGCGAAAAAAAAAGAAAATACCTTCCACCCGAACGCATTTGTATTTTCATCTGTTCTGCCTCTGTTTACGCACGCACCTGTATGAATTCTTTCATTCATAACTTTACATACTCACACACACACACTCACACACAACCAACAGAAACAATATTGCTTGTCTTTTAGTTTAGTACAACAGCAACAAACAATTGTGTTGAAAATATTTTCGGCTATTTAAGGATGCTGCATTTGTGGCAATACAACAGTTGCTGCGCGACATTCGCACACAAAGGATCTCTAAGGAAACGGTACGAACAAGTAAAAGTGATGAAATATAACGGTTAAATAAAAATAATTTAAAGTGAAATATAAGTAAAAATTTTAGTAATATTTAATTGAATAAAAGTTAATGATCAAAAAATAGTTATTATGCACAACTTAACAACAACTTTTGGATAAAGTGTAAAATACATATATTTTTTTAACGTCAAAAGTGTTTTTTTTTTTGTTAACAAATAAAAGTGTATTTTTTGTATAACAAATAATTATGAAGAATATTTTTTAATAATTTTATTTTTAATTTAAAATTAAAACGGATTGAAAATAATTTTTTTCTATATTACATTTTGTCTTCAATAATTAGACTCTTATAGATTTGGTGCCAAATATATACAAAAATATTTTGTATAAAAATTTGTTTTATACATAAATCTAAAATAACTTTTTTGAGAATTTGGACTTTGGTGTTTAGCAGCTCATATTTTTTTTTTAAATTTGGAAATAAAAACTGAAAAAGGATAAAAAAATTTAAGAAAGTACCTTAAATAAAATTGCATTTAAATGGAGACCCTCTGAAAAAGTCAAAAAGAAATTAAAACGTCGCACATAGCGGTATTTTTGCAATATAGCCGGACATTACTTTTTTGGCTGCGAAAATTTACTGAGTGCCCCTAGATTAATGAATGGTTATGGTCATAGGCTGTTAAAACTATAAAATAAGAAACAAGTTCCCCTTACACTGAATCAAATTTCGTAGGAAATATTAACGAAAAAATTTAGTTAATCCTTAACGATAAAACTATTTAAAACAATTTAATTTTTATTCAAATCTATACACAATTTATTCATATGAACTAATTTTATTCAAACCAACAGAATTTCTTTTGTTTAAAACATATTTCAATAAAACTACAAAAAAACTTATAGAATTTTAAATACAACTCTGTTCAATTAACAAAAATTTAGTCAATAAAGTAGTAAAAGATTCTAGGAAAAACAACCCATAAAATTAGTTAAATATACGTCCCTTATAGAAGTTAATGTGATTAATTTATCCGTTGATTTGACAAAATTTTTGTTTATTCTCCTAAGTTTTTTATTTAATTTTTAAGAAAATTCAATATATAAAAATGAAAAAGAGCTGTAAAATAGAAGAAATTTCGTTAAATTTAACTTCAGAAAAATTATTTAAGTTGACATATAAAATAGAAAATTTTTCCAATTTATATACATATTTTTTTTTAAAATATTTGTGGCAATAAATAAATCATGTTTGCGGTCAAATTCGGTGTGTTGTGCAAATTTAAATTAAGCGAAAAATTTTTCTTATAGAATTTACACTATTAGCGATTTGGAAGAGATATAAGGGTTGATACATTTCGAGGTTCCCTACTTTTTTAAAGAAAAAAAGCACAGAAAATTTATATTTAATAGAGAACGTTTATTATCATTTGAAAAAAGATTCTTTGGCATTTATTTTTTGAAAATTGTGTCTATCAAATGTTGGCCGTTGCTACGTCGCAGATGGTCCATCCGTTGAGTCCAATTTGCGATGACTCGTTCGAGCATTTCGACAGGTAACTGGCGAATGACACGCATGATGTTTTCCTCCAAGGCCTGAATCGAAGCGGGTTTGTCCGCATATACTTTAGACTTTACATATCCCCACAGGAAAACGGTGTAATATCACACGATCTTGGTGGCCAATCGACCGGCCGAAAACGTGAAATTATGTGCTTACCGAAATGTTCTCTCAATAAATCCATTGATTGATGCGATGTGTGGGAAGTGGCGCCATCTTGCTGAAACCAAATGCCGCCGCGATTGCGAGCTTCAACTTCAGGCATCAAATAGTCGGTTATCATAGCACGATAACGGTCGCGCAACCACCCTAACTCGTTGTTTTTTCTGAATGAAGTGGCAGATCTTGAATCTCTTCAGGTTGTTCTTCGTCCCAAATGCGGTAATTTTCTTTGTTTACATACCCATTGAGCAAGAAATGGGCCTCATCGCTAAACAAAATTTGCCTCAAAAACGTCGGATCTTCTTGGAACTTTTCAAGAGCCCATAGAGCGAAGCGATTCAGGCGTAAGTCTTTCCATTATGAAATGCTAAACAATACTAAACCCAAATAACATGACAGCATGACACGACTCACACGTGATCTGTCAAAAAAAGGCCATTGAAAAAAGTATCTCTACTTGAATCACTCTATAGTTTCGTGGAGAAAAAAGGAAAAACATTAAAACAATATCGAACTGAAAGCGTTAAGGCCCAACTATAATATGCATAAGCTGGCTTAAGCTAATGTCAAAAAATGAACGAAAAGTCTGTCAAATGCTTAAGCAACTTATTGAAGACATTTAGGTGGCTATAATGTACTTATATGAATCTAAAAACTATTATGACACAGTTGCACATTTGTTTTATTCCTACTTTTGAAAAATAATAATTTTTTCCGAATAAACTAAATTTGTTTACAAAAAGGCTTAAAAAAAACATATTTTATATACCTAATGCCATTCATATACAAATTAATAATTATTTTTAATAGTTTTAAGAAAATTTCGAAAGAAAAATTTAACATTTTTAGCTGTATATGTAATTTTGTCCAAAAATTACTAAAAAATACAGCGGTGTGCATCACTCAACTCATAAACAATAAAATGCTCTTTCTTTTTAATTACGATTATTATACAACGCCTCCCTTTTTTTCTTATAAAAACTTCTTTTTTTAAACATTTTATATTAAATTTAGATATATTTTGTTCACTTTCGTTCTCCATTGCAATTTTTTATGAATGTATATTCATATGTAAAACACAAAGCACAAACAGCTGTTTCCGTACGGAATGTGCGATCGGTTTCGGACTTTTCTTAAGCAAATGACATTTGACGAAACTCAACGAAAAGTGTTGTTAAGTACATTATAGTTTGCCACATATGATTTATATGTAATTGCACAGTTGCTTAAGTTGGCTTAAGCTAGCTTATGCATATTATAGTTGGGCCTTTATTCGTTTATTCCTCTTAAAACAGGAATACACGTAATGAGGCATTAATGTTTTGCAGTTATATTTTCAGATTATGTTGCAGAAATTTATCTTTTAAAGATAAAAATTTAATAAAAAATTAACTAATAATTTTAGTTAATTTAACTTATTTTTTGTCTAATCTACACCCTATAAAATAAAGAAAAATACAGTCACATTGAAAAAATTTTTTTCAATAGAACGAATTTAACAAAATTATTTTTTTCACTAAAATCGACTGTAGATTAGACTAGAAAGTTTGTTAGTTGTATAATAACCTAGTTTTCTTCAATTCTACCGTAAACATTTTACAGTATTTAGGTAAATTTTTTGTTCAGTGTAGAAGAACTAATCCTAACTCTGAAAAATGAATTTTTTTTTTAAATTTTCTCATACTTTTGTTTAGCAAATGCAACTTTTATAGTCAGTGAATGTTTAAAAACCCTGAAGATGCCATTTTACGCCCCTCCCCCTTTTGTGGGCAATAACATAAAATATTATTTGCAGAAATAATCTAATTATTAAAAGAAATGGATTACATACGCCTTAATACCATAAAAATGAAATTTTTAAGTTTTTATGGGCAGGAGGTATCCCTCATATCACACCCCATTAAACGTCCATGTGATTAAAAAACAAAAATTTTTTTTCTGCTAATTTACAAAAAATATTATTTTATGTCGAAAAGAAGAATATTAATAAAAGTAATTTATTTATTTAAGTAATTTATTTGTTTATAGTATTTAATTTATCTGCGAATAAATAATTTATTTATAACTAGCTGTGCCTTCCAATGCGTCATTACTTTGCTCTGAAAGTAATCCACTTTAAGACTCTTAATTTTTTAGTGCTTCAGATATGGTTTATGTAATTACTTTATATAAAGGTACCCATCCCTGGGTTATTATATAGGCACACATAGGCTTTATATAAAAATCCAAAATTTGTATACAATTCAAAATTATTGTAGAGTACTGTAAATAGTGTTTAAAATTACCCGCTTACAAAAAAAATAAAAAAAAAAAATTGGTGTCAAGTTAGCAGTACCATTAAATCGGTAAAATTACGTACTTGGAAAAAAATATCCCATATTTGAACTAGGATACTAAGGTAGCTCTCCATGAAATTGTATTATAATTCATTCAGTAGTTTTTACGTGATGCGAACACAAACAGACAGGCAGGCAAAAAATCACAGTTTTATTATACATATGTATGTATAGATAAATATAATAATTTACAATAGTAACAATAAATTTTATTTAAAATAATAACAATTAATTTATTTAAAACAACTTAAAACATTTTATGACCGATAAAAAGGTTTCTGACTCGTATCTACCTACCTGTGCAAGATGAGCAAAAACAGAAAAAAGCTGAAATTTGGAAAAAATCACAAAAAATGGCGCAAAAACGCCCAATGTTTTTTTTCCACAGTATAAAAATAGAAATCGTAAATTTTATAGTGATATATAATATTTATAGCATCGCGATGGCCCTCACTCTCAAAAACCTTTTAACTTCTTTTTGATAAAAAAATGAACAAAAAATTTTTTTTCTTTTAATTTCGAAAGAAATTTTTATAATAAAAATTTAAAATAAAATTTTTCTAAAAATTAGTACAAGTAGCTGCTAATATAGCTGCTAATTGGTACAAAATCTTTATTCGTTTAGCCACAAAACATATGTATTGCAAACCTCTCAAAATCTTATAAAGTCAATAAAAACGTATTCGATTTACTCAACTTTCCTGATTTTAACAGTGTCCCAAAACGAAAAATCTCAAGCAAAAGCCTTAAAAATTCACTATACGATGCCGAATTGAGTTGTCTGTTGAGCTGCGTACTTAAATTTTTACATTTCTAAAATTGGCCTAATGTCCGGCTAGATTGGCAAAATAATAATAATGAAGAAGATATGATAATAGCATTTCTTAATTCATTGAAATTTTTATTTTAGTATCTCGATACAGACTAGCAACTACACTCTGTCAAATAACTATAGCACTTTTGACTTATGGGAAGTTAAGCTTTTCTAATGTTGAACCGTTATACCCCACTTCCGTCAAGATGATGCCAAATGTTCTCAAAGTGATTGAGATTCGGTAAACGTGCAGACCAATCTAGAACTTCGATTTAAAGATTTATGAAGAACTCACGATTTAGGGGGTTTTAAGTAAATAGGCGTCCTGCTGAAGGACCATAATAATACACTGACATTATCGCAGTTATGACAGCAAACTGCATTTCAGGAAATTTATAGTAAGTAGTCTGTGCAATTTGTTGTTTATTTCGCCAGTATCCATCACAAGCATCTGGATAATCTAAATTTAATTTTCGCTGCTTAGAAATTTTACAAATTAAACTTTGTTGTAAATTTACTAAAAGCCAATTTGATGAATTCCACCGATTATTTTTATGGTTTTTTGTTGGCTTTGGTGCTGCGATCTTTTCTCCAGTCTTTCTAGCTAAATTTGCGAAACTTATACATTGTCGTGGGAGGACATATTTTCTTATAACGATGAAAAAGTTGACAGATGTGATCCAGATTAATGTTCCGTTCGCTCTTATCCGACGGTGGTTTTACTACTGACTCAAATAAAAGCGTAGACTAGCGTCCCCATTGTGTAGTATAGCAACACTCCACGATACAATGGCTGTAGGGGCACCGATTACGCTATTATGTGTGATACAGTCACAATGGGTAGCAATTTATGTAACATGGCAAGCCTAAAAGGCAAGCCTAGAACCCATATTATAACCTCTTAGGGGTTGAAGACTATCCAACTCCTTCTGTTGACAGTGCAACAGCACACTTTGATCCACAATGCACCATCTGTGCATACACCGATCTAAACCACAACCACTACGTGAACCCCCGAAGGGGACCTCACCAATAACCGGTCACAGCGAGGATCTCTGTGGGGCTACCGATTTCCGTGGTACCAGTTCTTTGAGCACTGGTCAGGCCTCGAAAAAGACCAGTCATAGCACATACCTTTTCTTCCAGATTTAGGTTCCAGGAACTCTAGCGTCTAATGCCCCTATTTTCCCCAAGAGCACTTTGTCAAAGCATTTGAAAATCCTACAGTAACTGTTAGTACCCCCGAAGGGGAAGAAGGAGTTAACACTGAATTCTGAAATTGTGCCGGACAGTTGTATTTACCTTAATTAGGAAAAAATTTAGTTTTGGAAAAAATCAGAACAAGGACACGACAACATTTTTTATACTTGCTATATTATTCAACATAAAAATATGGAAACTTAGATCTGTTATAGCAAGGACTCTTAGTCCTGCCAAGTGTTATTTTCTTTGTGAATAATTTATACCTTGATTTAAATAATTTTTTTATATTATTAAAGGCATGTAGAGTTAAAGAAAACTCATAAAATTTAATATATAAAATTGAAAAAGGGCTATAAAATCGAATAAATTTTGTTAAATTTAACTGCAGCAAAATTATTTGAGTTGACATATAAAATCATAAGGCTCATTATGGTATGTGATAGTTTTAGTTTATTTTGAGCTTTAATTATAATAAGGAAAAGCTTTTTATGGCTCTAACAAAATCCTGACTTTAGCTATTGGCAAGTTATAATAATGGGCCTAAGAAAAATTGCGAAATTCCACTCTTACCACGAAACTTTTCCTACAACAACAACTAACCGTATAACAAAAGAAAAGGAGCAACCTAATATCAATTAGCGGTAAAATTTAGATTTGCTTTTAATGGTATTATAAGATAACATCACGCCAGATAAAAAAGCATTTGTTCTCATTATTTCTACGCTGACTATAGCAAGTGTGTGAAATTTTGTATTTTAATAAAGGTTAATAAAGTAAACTAATTATAATAAAAAACTCGGTTATTAAACGAATAGTTATTTTTATATCTATTTTCAAAAGTATAAACTTCACGCCATATTGTGGGTGGTAATTTCCTTATATGTATGGTGTGTTCATTTTAAATTAACATTTAATGATGGTTTCTGCAGATGCAATCTTTGAATTTTATATAAATTTTAGAATTTTATCGAGGGATGGGTACCTTTCTATAAAGTAAATATGTAAAATCTTGTTGCTGTGGATTACTTTCGAAGCAAAATCTAACAAAATATTGTCAGGACGCACACAACGTGTGTGGGCACAGCTAGTTTAATCATATTTTACTTATTGAACCACAGGTTCAATAAAAATTTCAACCTGCAAACATCTTTAATTTTAACTTATGACTGAAATATTTGTAATAATATTTTTAAATTGAAATTAGTTGCAGGTTGTAGGATTTAAAATAAATATTTACTATGATGTGTTTCAACTTAGAAATTAATCTTAATTTAAAGTTATATTAACATAATTTATTTTAAATCGCTTCGTAATCATTTACAGAAACTACAAACAAACACTGCCGTTCAATTGAATAGGAAATATTTGTTTTTGGGTATTCAAAGACCATAAAGTAAAATGTTTTTGAGGTTGTAAATTTAAATTTACTTTCTCTAAAAAAAGAAAAAGGCATTTATTTTTACTAATGAAATACCTTTATTTTAACTTATTTTAAAAGATTGCAGCATCTATACTGATTCGCCATATGCAGGTTTGTAAGCGAATAAGGAGTTGTCGTTTAAAGATATAACCGGTTTAACCGAAATCTGGTTTATTGAAATGGCTCCTTTTATTAAATATTCTAATAAAAGTAATTAAAACTTAGACTTCTTGGGTACGGGCCCACGTGCGAAGGCACGGCAGACATTTAAGTGATGCCATGTTCCACACTTAACGGTATACCAGTGTATGGACGGGCCTTTCCTAAATACTACAAACACAACTTGTTAGGTGATACAGAAACTTCGTTTTACTATTTTATGTATATATTGTTATGCTATTGTGAAAATGTAGAATATTATGACAATATGACCCCAATTATTTATATTCCTCTTTAACAGCCAAAAACTCATGTACATACAAAATGTATGAAGCAAACCTAAATAGAACGGCATCAACGCTTAGTAGTGAAAATGGTTGCAAACAAACTGTTATTGCTTTTTTTGTGTAAGAGTGATGACATTTTAGTTACTTTCTGCTTTATATAGCAACAGTATTATTTCTTTTTAACCGACTTCAAAAAAAGAAGGAGGTTATCAATTCGTCTGAATGTTGCTTTTTTATGTTTGTGCCTGCAGAACTCAGTCATTTCTGAACCGATTTTAAAATTTTTTTCTTTATTAGAAAGGAAATGCTTACAGATTGGTCCCATTTTGGTCAGATTGGTCAGAATTTTGAAAATTAAAGGGTGTCCCCATACAACATACGTGTTTTATACGTGTATTATGAACCGTAAAGGGCACCCTTTTAAAATTTTAAAGAACTGCTTAGTAATAAGCAGTTTTGCCAATAACAGAAGTTAATAAAAAAATAAACTTAAAAATTAAAGGTTGTCCTCATATGTGACGTCAATTTAAATATATGAACCATTTGAACCATTGTAGACAATCACTTGAAAATTGGACTGAATGTCCAATATTTATACTCAGAAATTAAATATTTATAGTTAGAAGTTAAAGGGTGTCCCAATAGTTGATGTAATTCGATGTATATTGCAAAACTTTTGAACCGTAACAGAGAGACGGTTGAAATTTACAAAGAACCTGTATATCTAAGTCCTTTATAACATCAAGTATATAATTTAAATTTGGAAACTAAAGGGTGTCCCCATAATTGATATAATTTTACCTATCTATCCCTATCTTTTGAATCGTTATAGACAAACACTTGAAAATTAGACAGAATCTCCACTACTATGTCCCGTATAATAACATTATGTCTCAATAGGTTATGTAAATTGATGCACATGGCCAAACTTTTGAACCGTTTTAGACAGACCATTGAAATTTACAAAGAATCTGTCCTTTAAAATAAGTGTTTAATTTAAAATTGCACATTAAGGGGTGTCCCCTAGGTGATAATGTTTAAGCTGTATGGCCATATCTTTGGAACCGTTACTTTTTATTACTGTGTCAAAAATAATAAGTGTAAAAAAATAAAGGGTGTCCTCATATTTGACGTAATTTGTCGTATATGGCTTTATCTGCTTAACCGTTATGGATAGACATTTGAATGTACAGAACGTATATTACTATGCCGGTTAGAGCAAAAAGTATAAAAGTATTTGATTTGAGTGTTATTTCTTACAGATTACTTCCTTTTAAATTTTTAGTTTAGAATTGTTTTGTAGTCGGTTTTTTTTTGCAAGAATTGTATATAATAAACTTTATTATTTGAAAAGTAGAAATGAAAAATGAAAAAATGTATTAGTACATTTTTGACACATTTTGTTAACCTTTTTCTAATGCTACCATATTTAAGTGCATGACAGTGTAAAACATAAGCAAAAGATAATTTACAAACTCAAATCAAGAACACAAAGTATCTCTCATAACAACACTGAAACTACGGGGAATTTGAACAATTAAGAATATGTTACATATGCATGTACATATGTATATATATACATACATACATACATACATACATACATACATATATGGGTTTTAATTGTGCTTTAAGAATTAATGAATTTATTGCACTAACAAGCCTCTCTCCAGAAACAATAAATCAAATTAAATCAAATCAAATCAAATAAAAAAGTGTTAATCGTAATTAATAATTAAATTGATACACAAATTGCAATCATTTTGCGGACTAATATGTGAAGCGAGCTGACGACAGGGACTTTATCTTGACAGGGACTTTATCTTGACAGGGATCGTAATAGAGTTTTCGATGTTTTTTGATAAAGTATAAGACAAAAATCTAAAAACTAATAAGACTGCCTAATTAAATCTATATAATAAAATAGTAACTCATATCCGTCTGTCTGTCTGTATGTCTGTCTGTCTGTCTGTCTGTCTGTCTGTCTGTCTGTCTGTCTCTGCTTTTCATTGATCATCACGTAAAAACTACTAGATGGATTTTAACAAAATTTTGTGAGGAGATACCTAAGTTTCCCGGTCCCAATATAGGATACTTTTTTTCCACAAAAATATCTTAGTTCCAAGAGAAAGTGGAGAAAAAGCAGTGAAAGTACGCAGTTTAATTAACCGGATATGAATACTTTACTTTTTATAAAGTAAAAAAACACATAAACTGATACGTAGCATATCTTAAGGCGGAACTAAAACCGCCGATATTACCACATAGCACTAAATGGCCGGCGAAGTAAAATAATTATTAATTGGCTATGCTAGCTTCAAACTAATTCGCCTAAAGAACACCAGAAGCGCTTGCGAAGATTTACTATCGCACTAACCATCTGTCTTATCTACTACTATCCCTTTCTAAAGGAAGTAACACATTAATTACCTGAGTGCTACTTGTCTTAAAAAAAAAAAAAATAAAAAAGTAAGGGTCTTCTTTAGTGTGGATTGCTTTCAAAGCAAAATCGAAGAAAATATTGAAGGACGCTGACGTAATCGCGGGCACAGCTAGTATGAAATATAATTCTATTTTGTAGTTGATCTCTCTGTCTCTCTCTCTTGTTTGGTACAACAGAAAAGATGCAATTTTGATTTGTCCCGTACTAAAAATTATACTCTGGCAAGATAAGGTCCCTTTCGTCAGCTTGCGTCACACAGTGTCGAGAAAAAGGTTATTGTAAAGAGCTGAAATTTGGTACATATATTTACCTTGGCGAAACGTCACAAAATTTAAAATTAAAAAAAAAATTCGGAGCAAGGATTCGTGTCCTTCCCGTATATCCTGAAATTTATAAGTGTCATAAAAGTTAGCAAAAATGATACTTTATGAAATTTTTTTATAGTAATTGGATGTGATATTTTAATGATTTTATCAAATTTGATTCAATTCAGATAAAGCCCAAGTTAGGCAAAAAAATATATTTTTATAAAAAAATAAAAAAAAATAAAAATAAAATAAATTTTTTTTAATTAATTCCGAAGACAAGACACTTATATTTTTTTTAATTAGATGAATTAGAATTATTTGAATTAGATGAAACCTTCAATATATCCTTAAACTTAAGTATATACATATTTTTGCCTATTTTTTTCGGGTCCATCGAAGCTGACTATTTTTTTTAAAGTACATATTTTGGCTAAGAACTTCACAATCTTTTTTATGGTATTGATATAAATATTTGAATTTTAGGATTTTTTCATTGTTCCTGTTACATTTCTGAATAAAACAAATATAATTGCATGCATTTTTATTGAAAAATGAATTTTTGATATTCATTTTTCCAAAGCCATTTATTGTTACTTAAAAATTAGGAAAAAATTATCAAAATAATTCGACTTTAAAGCCGTGTAACTTTTTATAGGTGTAACGCACATGAAGAACCAAACATCTTCTGGAATCGTTGGAGTCTCAGCTTTCATCCCATATGTACTTTATTGATAAATTTGAAAGTTTTTGATTTTTTTACACTAGACAGTTTATTGTGCGACACTAAAAAAAATAACAATTATTTAAATTGGCGCACTTAAGCGCAGCTAAATTTTTATTTTTATAAATTAACATACTTTTTGTTATAAAATGAAAGAAAAAATATCCCGGTAATACTTGAAAAATTTTTTTTCTTCACTATTATATGTTTGCTTATCACAACAAGTTTTGTTTTGTTTCATTAATATCATTCTTATAATGCTGCATACATTGTTATCGACATACATATGTAATTAAAAATACCGTTTATATACTTAAAACATAATACAACAACTAATCTAGTACAAATTTGGTTTATTTGCCAACTAAATTCAATTATTTAACCCTACGAAGTACAAGCTCATTTTTATTCCTTTTTTATACAAAATTGCAGTTATTTCAAGCCACAATTTTGAAGAGCCATATCTTTAGAAAAAATTATTATTTTAATTTTATTTTTTTACGCTTGTTAGTAAAAGTCTTTTATTAAATGCCATTAGCCATTTTTTTAATTTCCATAATTGGATTTTTCTATACTTATATGGTCACGCTCACAACACTGTGCGACGTGGCGGGCACTGCTAGTATTAAATAAAATTTGTGTGTGTGTTTTTTTAAAGAAATTAGTTATTGTAAATCCTTACAATGTTACTTATAAAAATGTTCTTCACATTTCTACTGCAAAAATGCATAAAAACCATAACCAATATTTTAATAAATTTTCAATTTGTATGCAAAAAACCGGTAACAGAACGGAAGAAAAACTGCTTTGATTGGATTGTCTGTTCAACATATATACATACATATGTATGGCTTAATGTAACTGTTAAAAGATAATAGTAAAATGAAATTTCAAACAAAAACAAAATAGAGAAAAATTAAAAAAATCAAAAAGAAAAAATTATTTTGTAAGGATGCTGTTTACAGATGAGTAATTGATATTGGTATTGGTTGATTTTTTTATTTTTTAAAACGATTTTTTATTTTCGCACTGCAATATGTTGTCTGTGAGGAAAAAGACAAAAATTAAAAGGTCAATTGGGTTCCGCTTCTTATACTTCGTTTTAACACTTTTTATACCGGGTACCTCAGTGGGCAATAGGTAGTGTGCTTGACTATCAGTCAGGGGTTGTGGGTTCGATTCCCACCAAAGATACTAGAATTAATCACTACAAGTTGGAAGGAAGACCTAGAAGGAGCAACGGGCAGACAAATATTAAATGGAGATGCTGGGGAGACCTTAAGGCTCAACTATAATATGCATAAGCTGGCTTAAGCCAACTTAAGCAATATGAATCATATGTGGCAAACTATAACGTACTAAACAAAACTTTTCATTAAGTTTCGTCAAATTTAATTTGCTTAAGCAAAGTGCGAAACCGATCGCACATTTCGTACGGAAACAGCTGTTTGTACTTTGTGTTATATATATGTACATATGTACATTCATAAAAAAATGTAATATAGAACAAAAATGAACAAATTATTTCTAAATTTATTATAAAATAAATCTATACATATAATAAAATAGTGAGTCATTTCCGCCTGTCTGTCTGTCTGTCTGTCTGTCTGTCTGTCTGTCTGTCTGCTTTTCATTTGTGTCCGTATCACGTTAAAACTACTGGATGGATTTTAACAAAATTTTGTGAGGAGGTACCTTAGTATCCTGGTCCCAATATAGGATACTTTTTCTTTCGCAAAAATATCTTATTTCCATGAGAAAGTGGAGAAAAAGCAGTAAAAAACGCAATTTCCGATTTAAAGGTACTGAAATGTTCGGTTTAAAACTGGGATATTTTCAACACGTTTATATTCAACACGGTTATTTTTTCAACTCACCTTTTTATTTTTGAAAGTGGGATATTTCAAAAACTACTACTCAACAGATGGCGCCAGTTGAATAAAATTTGTATTTAATTTGTATTTTTAGTTTTTGGAGTTACATTGTTATTAAACTTCTTATAGAGGTTTACAATAATTTTTTTGAATTTTATTTTTTAATTTTTTTTGAATTTAGAATTTTTTATAAATTTTAGAATTTTATCCAGGGATGAGTACCTTTATATAAAGTAAATACATAAACTATAACGGAAGCACTATAAAAGTAAGAGTCTTTCAATTGGTGTGGAATACTTTCAAAGCAAAATCGAGCAAAATATTGTCAGAACGCGCACGACGTGGCGGGCACTGCTAGTGTAATATAAAATTTTTAAAAAAGCAAGTTTCAATAAGAAAAAAGGGACGCGTAGTAAGTATTATAATCGTTTTCAAAAGAAAGAAGATTTTTTTTTTGGATTCTACCAAAAAATTTGGTAAATGGCAAAGGTACGAAACCAAAGCGCCAGCGTGTGATTGCCTTAGCTTCCTCCAAAATCTGCAGCGCAATCTATACCTTCGTATAGGAAGTAAGACACCAAATTCAGCTAGGTAAAATTAATAAGAGTTTAATGGTGCTCCTCCAGTGAAAATCTTGAGTTTATTGGTTCTCCTCCAGTGAAAAGTTTTTTTTTTTTAAATGGTGCTCCTCCAATATCCGACTTATTTAATTTAAATTAATAGGTTATACACGATAACCGAAACGATTACAGGTGGCTGATTAAAGCAACCTCCAATACAGTACAGCAGTATAGCTCTTCGTGGAAGCCAATCAGCCAGTGTGGGTGAGACGTAAACCACTCAAAGGCCGAGCAACAAGGACGGCCTGATTGACTTCAAACGATTAGGACAATGACGCACGCACGTGTTTCCCGACCCAGAGCTACTTTACAACTCGAAAGAAATAATAAAAATAATTATTAATTTGTATATGAATGGTATTAGATATAAAAAATATGTTTATTCAACAGCTTTTTGTTAATAAATTTAATTTATTCAGAAAGAAATATTTTTTTTTTCAAAAGTAAAACAAATGTGCAACTGTGGCATAATAGTTTCTAGATGCATGTACATAAGTACATTGTAGCCACCTAAAAGTCTTCAATCAGCATTTGACAGACTTAACGTAAATTTTTTGACATTAGCTTAAGCCAGCTTATGCACATTATGGTTGAGCCTTTAGTCTTACTGCTAAACCTAAACAAGAGGGTAAGGCGTAAAATAACTGTCATGTACCACAAAATGTATAAAGCAATCCTAAATAGCGGCGTCAACGCAATTGGCAATTGGAAAATCCAATTTTGACAGAGCGTTAGATAGTGAAGTTGGATGCAAACAAAATATGTTAACATTACTGTTTATTACAAAACATTGCGCTCTTATTTAGGTTTGTTCACAGCTAGGCGCTAGACGTCGTTACGCCTTACGCGCTTGTTTAGGTTAGTCAGTTAAGCAAATGTTAGCAATTACCATAGACTCTGTAATGAATAATTCTTGCAAAAAAAAAACCGACTTCAAAACAGACAAACTTAAAAACATGTTGCTTTAAGACGGTAACTATTGCGACACCCTGTAATTTCCGAATTCAAATTTTATACTAGTTATAGCGGTCGTAGCAATACAGGTTCGTTGTAAATTTCAACCTTCTGTCTGTAACGGTTTAAAAGTTTGGTCATATACATCAAATTACATAAACTATTGCGACACCCTGTAATTTATAATTTTAAATAATTATACTTATTATAACAGATATAGTAATGGACATTCTGTCTAATTGTTAAGTATTTATCAATAACTGTTTAAAAGATAGGGTCATATATATCAAATGACGTCACCTATTGGGACACCCTTTAAATTCAAATTTTAATATAAATACTTTTTAAAGAACACTTTGTAATACAGATTCTTTTTAAATTTTAACTTTGTGTCCATATATATCAAATTACATCAACTATTGGGACACCCTATAATTTCCAATTTTAAATATTTATACTTGTTGTTATTCGAGACATAGTAGTGAACATTTTGTCTATTTTTCAAGTGTTTGTCTATAACGGTTCCAAAGATGAGGACGTAATGGTCAAATAACATCAATAATGGGGACACCCTTTAATTTATAGATCCAAGTTTTATACTTGTTTTAATAGCGGACTAAGCAATATAGGTTCTTTGTAAATTTCAACTGTCTATCTATAACAGTTGAAAAGTTTGGCCATATATATTACTTTTACATTAACTATTGGGACACCCTTTAATTTCCAATTTTAAATATTTATACTTGTTGTTATACCAGACATAGTAGTGAACATTCTGTCTATTTTTCAAGTGTTTGTCTATAACGGTTCCAAAGATGAGGACATAATGGTCAAATAACATCAATAATGGGGACACCCTTTAATTTATAGATCCAAGTTTTATACTTGTTTTAATAGCGGTTTAAGCAATATAGGTTCTTTGTAAATTTCAACTGTCTATCTATAACAGTTGAAAAGTTTGGCCATATATATTACTTTTACATTAACTATTGGGACACCCTTTAATTCCCAAATTCATATTTTACACTTGTTATTTTAGCGGACTTAGCAATACAAGTACTTTGTAAATTTCAACTGTCTGTCTATAAAGGTTCAAAAGTTTGGCCATATATATATCAAAATAAACCAACTAATGGGACACCCTTTAATTTCTAATTTTAAATATTTATACTTATTATAACAGACATAGTAACGAACATTCTGTGCAACTTTCAAGTGTTTGTCTATAACGGTTCAAAAGATAGGAGAATAAAGGTGAAATTAAGTCACCTATGGGGTCACCCTTTAATTTTTAATTTTATTTTTTAATTACTTTTTGTTGTTGGGAGCTACTGTGATACGCACTTTTTTTTAATTTTAAATTGGTGACCTATAATGTTCATAATACACGTAAAAAACATGTATGTTGTATGGGGACACCCTTTAATTTTTAAAATTTTGAACTTCTTTTAAAATGGGACCAATCTGTAGCCATAACCTTTCTAATAGTGCAAAATTTTTAAAATCGGTTCAGAAATGACTGAGTTCTGCGGGCACAAACATAAAAAAAAAAAAAGCAACATTCAGACGAATTGATAACCTCCTTCTTTTTTTGAAGTCGGTTAAAAAGAATGTTGCCATGTATCAGTCGCCAGTCTGAAATTACTACAGTCGAGACTAAAGGGTTAGTGACAGCACGAGACTCAATGGAAATAAGAATTTGTAAGTTTCCAGTCGGATAACAGAAATTATTGAGGAATGAAGAGGGTCAAAAAGAGACCCATGAAGTCAGTGGTCTGTTTCGGTATCCCCCCTACAAAAAAAAATCCCACAGATATTCTTTCAAGCTCGTGCTGAAAGAATAGGGCCGAAAAGAGACCCACTGACTTCAGTGGTCTGTTTCGGTATGCCCCCTACAAAAAAAAAATCCCACAGATATTCTTTCAAGCGCGTGCTATTAAAAAGGTCTTAGCAGAAGAGAAGTACTGCTATTCGAAGCCAGAACGTCCATTAGCGACTCTTTTCAGCACTTTGTATCATAGATAATGTAACGCCAATCCCAAAATAATTCTTGCAAAAAAAACCGACTTCAAAACAGACAAACTTAAAATCATGTTTCTTTAAGACGGTAATTATACAATGATTATATTATATTCGAGGAAGATTGTAGCAGGATTTTTTAAATGTCATTGCACAAACTGTCAATTCAGATAAAAAAACTAATTTTTGAATTCAATAATCTAAAACAAATATCAGTCGATTATCTACCTGGGGAGCAGTACTTCCGGAGTATATAGGGGCACAAGACCCCAGGGTTCTGTGCTTTTTCAGGTCAAACCAATGCCAAACGACTGTCTGTATACAGCGGATAAAAAGTTTGGCTATATACATAAAATTACACTAACTATTGCGACACCCTGTAATTTCCGAGTTCAAATTTTATACTTGTTATAGCGGTCGTAGCAATACAGGTTCATTGTAAATTTCCACCGTCTGTCTGTAACGGCTTAAAAGTTTGGTCATATACATCAAATTACATAAACTATTGCGACACCCTGTAATTTATGACTTCACCTATTGGGACACCCTTTAAATTCAAATTTTAATATAAATACTTGTTAAAGAGATCTTTGTCATACAGATTCTTTGTAAAATTTAACTTTGTGTCCATATACATCAAATTACATCAACTATTGGGACACCCTTTAATTTCCAATTTTAAATATTTATACTTGTTGTTATACCAGACATAGTAGTGAACACTCTGTCTATTTTTCAAGTGTTTGTCTATAACGGTTCCAAAGATGAGGACATAATGGTCAAATTACATCAATAATTGGGACACCCTTTAATTTATCCAAATTTTATACTTGTTGTAATAGCGGACTAAGCAATATAGGTTCTTTGTACATTTCAACTGTCTATCTATAACAGTTGAAAAGTTTGGCCATATATATCACTTTTACATTAACTATTGGGACACCCTTTAATTTCCAAATTCATATTTTACACTTGTTATTTTAGCGGACTTAGCAATACAAGTTCTTTGTAAATTTCAACTGTCTGTCTATAACGGTTCAAAAGTTTGACCATATATATATCAAAATAAACCAACTAATGGGACACCCTTTAATTTTTAATTTTAAATATTTATACCTATTATAACAGACATAGTAACGAACATTCTGTGCAACTTTCAAGTGTTTGTCTATAACGGTTCAAAACATAGGACCATAAAGGTGAAATTACGTCACCTATGGGGTCACCCTTTAATTTTTAATTTTATTTTTTAATTACTTTTTGTTATTGGGAGCTATAGTGATACGCACTTTTTTCTAATTTTAAATGGGTGACCTACAAATTTCATAATACACGTAAAAAACATGTATGTTGTATGGGGACACCCTTTAATTTTTAAACTTTAAAACTGTTTTTAAAATGGGACCAATCTGTAGCCATAACCTTTCTAATGGCGCAAAAATTTTTAAAATCGGTTCAGAAATGACCGAGTTCTGAAGGCACAAACATAAAAAAAAAAGCAACATTCAGACGAATTGATAACCTCCTTCTTTTTTTGAAGTCGGTTAAAAAAGGAAAATTAACGGTAAATTCTAGTTTGTTCTACGCTTTCTAAGGTAACGAAAAGTATGATAAATTTGTATCATGTGAAGAATTTGGTGTGAACAAATTCCGTAGAGGACTTGCTAACTATCTTTTAGGAAAAATGGTACTAATCCATCCATTATTTTGGCAAAAGTAAGGAGGTGGCTCTAGATATCTCCAAGGCGTTTGATAGTGTGGCATGGTGCGTTTCTGTCAAAACTTATTGCTTTTGATGTCGGTGATAACTTTTTCTCGATTTATATCTAGCTTCATCTGGGATCGCACTATACGTCATAGATGAGATTTCATCAAACAAGTTCAAGATTTTTTCAGGGTTGCCACAAGGCTCTGTTCTTTCTTCTACCAAACTTTCAACCCTGTCTACTCTTTTGCAGAGGACAGCAGCATTTGCCAATCGTAATCATGCTGCAAAGGGCCGAGCCGTTTAGAGATTGGAAACAAAAGGCAAAACATGAATCACGTTCTCGTAACAATATCTAGTTGTGGCCAGGCGAATCGAGTCGATTTTAATGCTCGTAAGACCCAATGTATGCTCACGTAATTTGGGCACACAAACGCAACATTTGTCCAATCTATCTGTTTGCTGATATCTTCACAAACGAAGACAATGTGTGTGCGATTCGCGCATCGAAACACCAAAAAAAAAATTTTATTATTTCTTTTTATAGAGGCCATTGTAATACAACTTTTGTGAAAATCTCACAAATCTCCTTTTACGGTTTCAGAGATAGAGCGCGGCTCTATTGAGGGTGCTGTAGCTTAAGTGGTTAGTTCGTTAACTACAAAGCAATGGTCACGAGTTCAATAATCAGCCGTGGCAACATCAATTTTTCTGATATGTATTCATTTTTATTCATAATAATGCATATCACAGCGCCCTCCTTCGCCGGTATTATCACATAGCACTAAATCGCCGGCGAAGTAAAATAATTATAAATTGGCTATGCTAGCTTCAAACTAATTCCCCTAAATAACACCAGAGGCGCTGCATTACTGTTCTAAAAATAATCATAACGTGAAATTGTTTAACTGTTTAAATATTTGATTTATTTAACATGACCTCTGAAAAGTCTTATATTAAAACGGAATTTAACAAAAATATTTAGCTATTTACCAAATTTTGTATTCTGCAATTACAAATTCTTACAGTAGATGGTTTTTCATAATTTAAAAAAAATAATTTGCTTCAAATCCTGATTACGTTTATTTGGCCAAATGTCTAAACAATGTTTCCATGGGTTTGATAAAACTGCAAAAATCTGCAATGAAGCATAAAAGGTAAAAACAACAAACAAATTCCATTAAAAAAAAACTAAAACGTTAAGTTGAAAAGACTGCATTTCTATAATTTTTCTGCTTCGAATTACCAAAAAAGAATTTAAAAGTAATCAAGCTTTTTAATGAATGTGCTTCGGCAAAAAAAAAAAAAAAAGGATTAATAAAAACAAAACTTTTCATTGTTCAAACTGTTATTAGCCATAAACATTAATGTTTAATTTTATACTTAACTAGCTGTGCCCGCCACGTCGTGGACGTCCTGACAATATTTTGCTCGATTTGGCTTTGAAAGTATTCTACAACAATTATAAGACTCTTACTTTTATAGTGCTTCAGTTATGGTTTATGTATTTACTTTATATAAAGGTACACATCTCTGTTATAATTCTAAAATTTATAAAAAATTCTAAAAATTATTGTAAAGCTCTGTAAAAAATATATTAATAACAATGTAATTCCACAGAGTAAAAATTCAAATCAAATACAAATTTTATTTAATTTGGCGCCATCTGTTGCCCAATTGTGTTTGAAATATCCCATTTAAAAAAAAAATAAAAGGTGCGCCCATGTTTAAAATATCCCAGTTTTTAAAATATTCCACTTTCCAAATTAAAAGGTGCTCCACCGTATTTAAAATACCCCAGTTTTATACCGAAGATTTTAGTACCTTTAAACCGGAAATTGCGTACTTTCATTGCTTTTTCTCCACTTTCTCTTGAAAATGAAATATTTTTGCGGAAAAAAGTATTCTATATTAGAATCAAGATAATAAGATACCTCCTCACAAAATTTTGTTAAAAAACATCCAGTAGTTTTTACATGATATGAATGCAAACGAAAAGCAGACAGACAGACGGAAATGAGTTACTATTTCATTATATGTATAGAAGATCACTGTGTTGTGTTGTGTGTATAAGAGATGGAAAGTATTTTTGTAAAGTTTTCTTTTGCACTTAAGACCCTCTTTATTAATTTTTTAATGTTGCTTAAGTTTTTTTTTCACAGTAATATTTTATGTGAATATTTTTTTCTGCTCTTTCATTGTTCTATTTTTGTAATGGCAGCATCCCAGCGGTAAAATTACAAAGGCCTTCTTACTTGAGGCCTTCGAAAAAGCATGCTTAGACTTTCTCCCGCTACAGCTCTAATTTTTCCGTTCCTTCCAAAGAAGGGCTTTTAAAAGGCTTTTGCTCTCCCTTCTAAAAGATCTACTACACATTCCTACTTTCCTTCTCCAAGAAGGGATGCTCTATGTTCTATTTTTAAATCTCTCATTTTATATGACAAAAACATAATTTTTCCATTTTTAGATTTCTCATTTATAAAAAAACAAAAGTTCATTAAATAGTCCTTTACTTAATTGTATACCTCTTTCTATTTAAATGCTTCGATAGGCTAATTGGTTTTGCGCTAGTCTATCAGTATGGAGGTAGCGGGTTTGATTCCCAAAAAAATTAAGAACAAATTTAACGCTTACATTAATACTTGTTGCTATAGCGGACATGGTTGTAATCGTACTGTTTACATTTCTGTGTATAATGGTTCCAAAGATAAGGTCATGGGACACCCTTTAAATTTAAATTAAACACTTGTTTTAGAGGACTTACAGATTTTTCTTACGTTTCTACTGTCTGTCTATAACGGGGTTCGGAAATTTGGCCATATATGTACATCAAATTGCAACAACTATTGGGACACCCTTTAATTATTTATACTTATACCGAATATAGTTGTAGACATTCCGGCTAACTTTCAAGTGTTGGTGTATAGCAGTTCCAATAATAGGTCTATATAGGCCATATATGTATAGCAACTATGGGGATACCCTTCATTTTCCAAATTCAAATTTTATACTTGTTATTATAGTGGACTTAGGAATATAGGTATTATTTTTTAAATTTCAAGCGTCTGTCTACAACGGTTCTAAAGATTGGCCATATACATGAAATTGCTTTAATTATTGGGACACCCTTTAATTTCTAATTTTAATTATTTTACTTTTTATTATAACGAACAAAGTAATAGACATTCTGTCAAATTTTCAAATAACTGTCTATAACGGTTCAAAATATAGGGCCATATAGGTCAAATGACGTAACCTATGGGGATACCCTTTAGTTTTTAAGTGTAGTTCTTTATTAATATTTGTTATTGGGAGTTAGAGTGATAAGCCGTGTTTTTAAATTTTACCTTCATGCTCTTTACAAATCATAATACACGAAGAAAACATGTATGTTGTATGGGGGCACCCTTTTAATTTTTAAGTTATGATTTTTGTTTGTTATAAAATCGGACCAATCTGTAAGTTTGACATTTGGAATTAAAAAGGAATTTTCAAACTCGTTGAAAAATAATTGAGTTCTGTGCAAACTACCTATCTTTAGAAACCAGCGTTGTTAGGTGACGATGACGCCGGTTCAATGATTTTTCTTCACCGAAAAAGTGCTCAACACGCCTAAAGTAGTTTTCCCTTCAAAAATATACTTTCAATTTAGAAAGAATCAAACGAACTTAAGCCTTATTTCAAAAATTAATTTGTATTTTAGCACAAAGTTCGAATAATAAAATTTAAATATTTAACACTAAAAGTTTTATTTTTTTACCTACTAATTTTTTAAAAAGGAGTTTTTTTTGTTTAAATATCTATACCAAAGAAATAAATTCAAATTTTGCGTTATAGTAAAATATAAATTATCAAAACTATTTAATAAATAATAAACTTTAGCCTTCCCTTTAAAAAACATCAAATTTAATTCCTTTCTTTTGGCCAAATCACCCACTGTGCGTTTTGCAATGGCTTTCTTAGCACATCTATCGATAAGAAAATCAAAAAAAAAATTCAATTTCTGCAAGTTCTATTACGAACTTTATGTATTAATTTATTATAAATATTGATAAACAATGCAAAAGAAATAGAAAATAATTATTTTATTTCAATTGCTCAGTACTTTACCTGGTACTAGCTCATTCGGGTAGTTTACTACAAAATTAAAACAAATCACTTCTTTTCCTTTCTAATGCTGCTATTTTCATTTTCTTTATTTGTTGAAACTAAATTTTACTTGCATAAAAAAATTCAAAATAAAATCAAATAAAGCAAGTGTAACGCCACACAAAATAACAATAACAAGTTTACTTTCTATATAAATAAATCTAAAGGGAAAACAAGCAGCAAAATACCCGTTAAACATTTACAATAGTTATAAAGTAAAAAAAAAAAAACAAAAACAAATTGTTAAAAAATAAAACAAAATAAAGAAAATTTGAAACACTTAAAAGTAACAGTATAAACAATAACAACTACGAAAACTCCCCTGCAGCTGTGGCCTGTATTAGTACCAAAACAATATACACCAACTGCAAATAACAACAACAAGACTTACAAAATATAAACAACTTTAACACTTACACCAGGGATGGCAAAGTTGGTGCAATTGTAATTTTGAGATGCAAATTGTAATTGAAAACTATGGCGCACAGTGGCATTTGTTCATACAATGTTTGGCAAAAAATATAAGGAGTGCCCATAGAATGTTGAAATTTGGCATGGTGCCTTTTATTATCTCAATTAAGAATAAAATAGAGTTTCAAAAAAATTGGCCACGCCCACTACCCACTGCCCGTAGAACCCAAAATTTATTTTTGGCCCAAAGTTTTTGAAATTTGGCATGGAGCCTTTTATTACCTCAATTAAGAATAAAATAAAGTTTCATCAAAATTGGCCACGCCCACTACCCACTACCCTTTGAACCCAAAATTTATTTTTGGTTCAAAGTTTTTGAAATTTGGCACAGAGTCTTTTATTACCTCAATTAAGAATAAAATAAAGTTTCATCAAAATTGGCTTCGCCCACTACCCACCGCCCATATAACCCATATTATATTTTTTCCACAACTTTTTGTTTCTTTACCAAAACTAATTATTTTATAAATAAGTTTCAATACATGCTTTACTCATCATCTATCATTTCATCAAGTTCCAGAACCTGTTAACGGGGTAATAGTAATCTTTATTTCCATGATATCCTTTCCTTGTATCAGTATTTTGTGTACTGTTACTGGGATATAACACCAACTATATTTTTCAAAAAAAAGTTTTGCTGTGTCTTGAGCAAAATTTTTGAACTTCAAGGAATTAACTTTTTTGCCACAAGTTATTATTTGTAGTATAATGCGAAATCGATTAATTAGTTGCTCCACTACACCAGTCACATCGGTAACAAGTGCGGGGTTAGAAAAGAAACGCCTGGACATATTTCCATCGTTAGTAGACCCAGTTCCTTGTTGAAATGCATTCACTCGTATACCCATCTGTTCCTTTAAGGCCTTATTCATTGCAATTAGTGAGTTCGTAACTCAGTTCACTATATAACACAGAAAATAAACTCATTTTAATAATACCTTTTTCACTTCTCTATTTGCTATTTTCACAAATTGTAATTTAATTTTAAAAAATTACAAATTTCATGAATTTGGAGACAAATTTGAAGATTTTATAAAAGATTATTAATTATTTAAACTTTTTTTTTTTTTTAATTGATAGTATTATAGCGGGAGCACCGAGCACGACCGAGCAACCTTTTTTTTCTTCCAAGGAAATTTGTAGTCACAGCACGTTATAGAACAAATTTTATCCTATCATATCTTTTAACCATATGAGCGAACTTTATAATTTTTTTTTTTAAATACGCAGAAAAGGATATATTTGAAAAAAATCACTATTTGAATCAGAGCAATAAAATTATCTTACGTACAAACACTATAGAAGTGCGTATAAACAGTTTTCAATATTTTGGACCAAAATATACATTTGACTTTACTTCGTTATTTCAAAGACACATGAACGTTTTTTTTTTGGTATACAATTTATGGATTCTTCATACTGAATCAATTTTCTACAAAACTTCATCATTACATTTTTAAATTTTATGTGTCAAAAAAACTACTTATTGCACAAAAAATCCCACTGTGTGGCGTACAAGTACAATAAATAAAAATGATTGTCTTAAGGAAACCTGCTCTGTGAACTCCGTCCGTGAGAAGCTGATAATAAAGGTCTTTTGACACCAAATATTTAGACAGATATAGCTCTTTCTCTAAGATTTAAACCCTAGGAAAGCCCCAACCTGGTATTAATTAAACTAGCAAAAAGATGCTCTTGTATATGACAAAAACGATTTTTAAATCATTAAAGATAAACTGGATCCTTCTTAGTTTAGATATCTAACTTTTCCTCTATAGTTCAATTCCTAGTTGTATAGTACTCAGTTATGAGTCACTGCCTCAGTTTGAAAATTAAAAAGGGGGGTCAAGATAAGATTTCACGAATTATATCAGCCGCTCTGTAGTATATTTAAATTTCGAACATTCACATAAATTGAAACGTATTTAAGGAAGCTTACGAGGCATCCACTCCCGCTAATATCCCAAATGACATCGTTCTATATATAAATTTTGTAATACATTTTCACGATTTTTTTTTAATATAAAGCTCTGTACAGACGGCTGACACACGATTGTCACTTATCTGGCATTATTATTGTTAGTTTGAAGTCTGAGAATGCTTTTTCCGACAATATTGCCAGACAACAATTGTTAGTTCACACGATTCTTAGACGTTTTCTGTATATTTTTCTGACAATATTGTAAGATCTGACAACCGTCTGTACAGAGCTTAACTAGTTACAACTTCTGATAAAAATTCAGTCAACTTTGCCACCGCACAGAGGGGCATTTTGCCAAATTCTGCATCGTATAGTAAATTTTCAAGGCATTTGCTTGAGACTTGCCGTTTTGGGACCGTGTTAAAATCGGGAAAGTTGAGTAAATCGCATACCTTTTTATTTACTTTGAGATTACGTTTTTGTGAGGTTTGCAGTATATTTTTTGTGGCTAAACGAATAAAGATTTTGTATTGATTTTTTTTCGGTGAAAGGCCTATTAGCAGCTACTTATAATAATTTTTTGAAAAACTTTATTTTAAATTTTTATAATAAAAAATTTCTTTCGAAATTAAAAAAAGATTTTTGTGTTCATATTTTTTGTCAAAAAAAGTGAAGAGGATTTTGAGATTGAGGGCCATCGCGATCCTAAAGATGTTATATATCACTATAAAAATTACGATTTCTACTTTTATACTGCAGAAAAAAACTTTGAGCGTTTTTGCGCCATTTTTTTGCGATTTTTTTTTCACAAATTTTACCGTTTTTAATCATCTTGCACAGGTAGATACGAGTAAGAAACCTTTTTGTCGTTCATAAAATGTTTTTGGTTTCCAAGTTGTTTTAAATAACTTAACTGTTATTATTTTAAATAAAATTTATTGTTACTAATGTAAATTTGTCATTATTTATACAAATAATAAAATAATAAAAAATTTCTGGATGAATTATAATAAAATTTTATGGAGAGGTACCTTAGTATCGTGTTTCAAATATAGGAAGTTTTTTTTTTGTCGTAAAAATATCTCATTACCAAGAAAGAGGGAGAACAAATAGTGAAAGTACGCAATTTTACCGATTCAATGGTACTGCAAACTTGGTATCAACTTTTATTTTTGTCGCCATGTAATTTAAAACACTATGAAATACAGTACAATTTTATACAATTTTTTTTTATAAAGCCTATGTTTCTGAGTAATTACCTAGGGATGGGTACCTTTATATAAAGTAATTACATAAACCATATCTGAAGCACTACATACAAAATTAAGAGTCTTAAAGTTTATTACTTTCAAAGCCAAATAAGGATTTAGCTAATTATTAATAAATTAATTATTCACAGATCAATTAAATACCATAAAGAAATAAATTACATAAAAGCTTAAATATTAATAGTTTTTGGAAATAAGCAAAAAAAAAAGAAAAAGAAAAAAATTAAAATAAAGTTCATAAAGACGTTTCGGGGGTGTGGTTGTAGGGATGACTCCCCCTGTCCATAAAAACTTTAAAATTGTATTTTTATGGTGTTAAGGCATATGTAATCCATATCTTTTAATAATGACATTATGTTTGCAAATAATATTTTATGTCACCGCCCACAAAAAGGGGAGGGGCAAACAATGGTATTTAAGAATCTTCAGGGTCCAAGTTTAGGTTTGTGAACATTTGCTGACTATAAAAGTTGCATTTGCTAAACAAAAGTGTGGAAAATTTAAAAAGATATTAATTTTTTTATTCTTCTAAGGGGAACTTTTTTCTCCTTTGTCCGATTTTTCCTATGACCATAAAAGATTTTTGTGCCAAGTTTCATTGATCTAGGGGTAAATGTCTGGCTAGATTGACAAAATAGCCCTATGCGCGCCGTCTGAATAGAATATGGAAGCGATTACTAGGTATCGTTTGGTGTAGGTCTTTCAAGATAGAATAGAACAATAACAAAACATTTTTCTCTATTTTTATAAGAATTAATATCAATTTTTTCGTTTTTAAGTCTTTAAGGACACCTAAATGTATAAATATATAATGCTAAATATTTTCAATGGATTTTATAACCCTATTGTCAGCTTACAAAAAGGTAAATTTAAATCAAATAGTTTATTTGTACCCAAAAAAAAAACTATGTTTACCAATAAAAGGTTTTAGTTTTAATTGATTTCATAATAAAATTAATAATATAAAAATAATTAATTAATTCAATTAATTGTTTAATTAGCAATTTTGTTATTCTGTTTTAAGAAAATATATATTTGAGTGAATAAAAAAATTAATTGAACTTTAATTTAAAACTGATTAAAACCTTTAATTGGTGCAAAAATTATTTTCTATGTAGGCATTAATATCAATCAAAATTATATAAAGAAAGTATTGGAAAAACAAAAATTTATTTAGTAGCTTGTAATGCCTAATTATCTTCATACATATAGCAACAAAAAGTACAATTTAAGAATTTCTTTAACCATCTCTGACACACATCAACAACAAGGGAAAAGGAAAAAAGACTGGTTAAAAACTAACGAATACAAACAACAGTTTAGAGGATGAGAAAAGAGCAACCAGTTGAAATTGTAATGTAGTAACAACACAATTACAATAGCAAATACTATACTAAACGGGCAATACAAAACATAAAACGGAGCACAATGGAGCAAAAAAAAAATAAATTTTTTTTCTTCTGATAAATGTAAATCAAATCTGATAGTTTAGTACTTCTTTCTACTGTTCATTTAAATTCTGGACGAATTAAGCTTTTGATATATTTTTTTGAGAAGGATCAAATTATAAGTTTAAAATTATTAGAAATAAAAAAAAAAACAAATATTTAAATTTCGATGTTTGCTAGATTTAAGAGTATACAACCATACATACAAGTTATATTTATTTTACTAGGTAGTGGCATCCCTACAACAAATACAACAATACAAGAACAACATGGCATTTTGTTGTTGCTTTGTAGTTCGAACTGTCAAAAAACATATAAGTAAATTGAGAAGGCGTGTATGTGTTTTACTGCTTTCTCACTTCTACACTATAAAATTTCTGAACACATACAACTTTTGAACTACTAAATCAGCTGGGCGGACGACACTACCTAGTAAGATAAATATACCTTGCATAAATACATACATATGTACGTGTTCTCCAAAATATAAGTATGTATATACAAAATTGACAATAATTAATGTACAAAATTCCCATACAAGTGCAAGTTCTTAATGTCTACTTTTACTGCTTTTTCTCTATTTTCTCTTGTAAATTAGGTATTTTTACGGGAAATTAGTATTCTATATTTGATTCAAGATACTAAGGTACCTACCTCCTCACAAAATTTTGTTAAAATTTATTCAGTAGTTTTAACGAGATGCGAAAACAAAAGACAGAAAGACAGACAGGAAATGAGTTACTATTTTATTATATGTATAGAAGATCATATAGTCCTTCGATAATAGGACACAAATAAATACTTTAAATTTTATTGCGAATATATTTTTGCAGCCTTTACCTGCGTTACTTTCTTCTCCACCACATCCTTAAAGCATAAAAAATTCAAGTGTTTAGATCCTTTTAAGAAATTTTATAAAGATATTTGCCTTTATATTCGTTTTTACATATTGAAAAAAAAGGATATAGTTAAAGGATAACACAAGTACTAGATGTTGTAGCTTAAGCAGTTATAATATGCAAAAAAAAAAAAAAAAATAAAATCCATTGCAGTGCATGAACGTAGAATCGTTTCTTTATAATTATATTGAATTCTTATTTGAGTAAAATATAAAAAAATGATATGAAAGTATTTGATGGTTTGAAATTACTTCTTACACATAATTCTTGTTTGGTTTTAATGCCCTTCACAGCAGATACAAATGCTATTAAAGATTTTCGAGAACAGTAAAAATATATTGTAAAAGAAAATTTCCCCAAGAGCGAAGAGTTCAGTTATATTAAAAAAAAAATCTCCAAACTTAAAAATTTCTATACATGTTATTGATAAAAAGTCCAATATATATATAATATATATACATATAATAAAATAGTAACTCATATCCGTCTGTCTGTCTGTCTTCTTTTCGTTTGTGTTCGCATCAAAATTGCTAGATGGATTTTAACAAAATTTTGTGAGGAGGTACCGTAGTATTCTTATCCCAATATAAGAAAATATATTGAATACAATTTGTATTTTTACTTTGTGGAATTGGTAGACTTCGTTCTCACCAACTGACGATTGATAATTGAATACAAGTTTTCTCGTATTCCTTATCTGGGTTTGGTTGGTTAAATAGATGATGCTTACAACTAAAACACTACCCTAACTAGATAGATACGAAGAGTGCTGATGATGGACGTAGCTGTCTAGAAAATGTACATTCCGCTCTGGTAGTGTCTAAAAATTAAATTTTCCCAATTTTTCTTTAATAATATCACCTAATTTGTAATTTAATTTATTCTTTCTTAGAAGGAATAGAACGAACTCAAGCTTGACTTCAAATTTCATTGTATGTAAAAAAAAAAAAAATTATGTAAAATTCTTAAAATTATTGTAAAGCTCTGTAAAAGTGTTTAAAATATTTTAATAACAGTGTAATTTCACAAAGTAAGAATACAAATAAAATACAAATTTTATTCAACTGGCGACATCTGTTGTTTAAAATATCCCACTTTCAAAAAGTAAAGGTGCGCAGCCGTGTTTAAAATGTTCTCGTTTTAAACCGGAAATTGTGTCCTTTCACTGCTTTTCTCCACTTTCTCTTGGAAATTAGATATTTTTTCGGAAAAAAGTATTCTAAATTGCAGTTAAGATGCTAAGGTACCTCCTTACAAAATTTTGTTATAATCCATCGAGTAGTTTTTACGTGATGCGAACACAAACAAAGAGCAGACAGGCAGACGGATATGAGTTACTATTTTATTATATGTTTAGATAGATAACTACATTTTCGAATTTATTATATTCTAGTATTACATACTGTTTTAATATCTGTTAGGATCTCAAATCCATAGACTCAAATAAATAAATAAATAAGTAAATAAATAAATAAAAAGTGAGGTGGGTGGTGATTATGGATATTTTTAAGGCTTTTGATAGAGAGTGACATAGAAAAATTCTTCCCGACTGTTCGGTTTTTCTTGTTACTTTGAATGTAGAAAAATTCAAATCCATTTGAATATTTTAACTTATAAAATTAAATTGGAAATTTCTGTTGTCCAAAAACTATTTTAATGGCGCCTCTGTAATGCCCCTAAAAATGAAAGAAGAAATTCACAGTAAATAAAATTGAATAACCACTGAACACTTAATATAACACTTATGTAACTTGTATAACAGCCATCATACAAATAAGATGAAAGTGTCTATATTTCTCTAAACTAAAAGAATGAAAAAAGAAGCAGAAATGCCTTTTTATATGCAAAACTTTGCCTCAATCAAATACTTTGTTTAAAGCAACATACAACCATACATACATATGTCCGTATTCATGTTACACGTGAGTAAATTCCCCGCAAACATTTGCTGTTGCGCAAGTCAGTAAGAACTGACATCCATTAGGAAGAGTAATTTTTAATGGAAGTGATATCTGAGGGCTACGAACAAGTTTTTTACTTTTAAAAAGTAAGAGCCTTATGTTTTCGAGTAGAGTCGTAGAAATATCTGCCTACAGATACGTACATATATGGCACTACAAGAAGTTATGACCCAGTGAAATTAAATAGATAAAAATCAGAAATATAAAAAATATAAGATAGAAAAGTCAAAGTAATATATAATTTTTAAAGACAGGATAAACAACAGAAAAAAATATCACTTAGCCAAAATGTAGACGTAGACAGAATTGTTTTATGTGTTTCTTACACTACGTCTTGACGAGCCATTCATTTGTTCAATCATTGAACAATTACATGTGTGCACATTAAAATGTCTCGTAAAGACCATCGTTGTCGATGTCGTGTTATTGTTTAAACAGCATTGTTGGAACATTTTTTCGCACAAAGATGTCTGCCATCAAATGTTGTTTTTCGTATGAAAGTTTGACTTTTGATGAACGCCATCTGGTGACCGTGCAAAGCTGTGCTATAAGCATTCAAACAACATTGACGACAAACAGAAAATTATGTTTAGGCGGAACATGCACATCGATTCATTCTCTCCACATAGAAGAAAATAAGCAAATTTTTGTTCCTATACCGAAGTTTTGTTCATGTGCAAGCAAAACTGGCTCGTCAACATGGGGTGTTAAGGACAATTATCTTTATAGTTTCGTCTGAATGTACTAAAATGTTCCGCGTTGTAAAAAATCGCGTTATAGGAGACATTAATTTCATACAAAAATCAGAGTTTGGTTCCAAATAAGAGGTTGATCCATTTTGAGGTTCCTGACTTTTCTTAAAGAAAAAAAAAAAAAAAACACAGAAAATTCAAATTTAATGGAGAATGTTTCTTATCGTTTGAAAGAACATTCGTTAGCATTTATTTTTTGAAGATTATGTCTATCAAATGTTGGCCATTGCTACGTCGCAGATGGTCCATCCGTTGAGTCAAATTTTCGATGACTCGTTCGTGCATTTTGACTGGTAACTGGCGAGTGATACGCGTGATGTTTTCCTCCAAGGCCTGAATCGAAGCGGGTTTGTCCGCATAATCTTTAGACTTTACATATACCCACAGGAAAAAGTCTAACGGTGTGATATCACACGATCTTGGTGGCCAATCGATCGGCCCAAAACGTGAAATTATGTGCTCACCGAAATGTTCTGTCAATAGATCCATTGATTAATGCGATGTGTGGGAAGTGGCACCGTCTTTCTGAAACCAAATGTCGCCGAGATCAGGAGCTTCAATTTCAGGCATCAAATAATCGGTTATAATGGCACGATAACGGTCGCCATTGACGGTTACGTTCGCACCAGCATCATTTTTAAAGAACTATGGACCGATGATTCCACCGGCCCACAATCCACACCAAACCGCTGTTTTTTCTGGATGAAGTGGCAGCTCTTGAATCACTTTAGGTTGCTTTTCGTCCCAAATGCTGCCGCATTTTGTTTGTTTACATACCCATTGAACCAGAAATAGGCCTCATCGCTAAACAAAATTTGCCTCAAAAACCTCGGATCTTCTTGGAACTTTTCAAGAGCCCATAGAGCGAAGCTATTCCGGCATAAGCCTTTCCATTATGAAATGCTAAACAATACTAAATAAAACTAACATGACAGTATGACACGACTCACGCGTGATCTGTCAAAAAAGTATCTCTACTTTTTCCGCAAAAGTATTTCATTTCCAAGAGAAAGTGGATAAAAAGCAGAGCGGACGCCGATTTTTTGTGCCGATTAAAAGATATTGCATACTTCAAGGCATCTTTTATTTTTAAAAGTGGGATATTTTGAACGCGGTTGCGCAAGATTAGACGCTGTTTTAAAATAATGACAAAGTGAATTGAAAGCGGGATATTTGAAACACGTTTGCGCAACAGATGGCGCTGTTTTGAAATAATCACAAAATGAATTGAAAGCGGGATATTTGAAATACGATTGCACAATAGATGGCGCTGTTTTAAAATAATGACAAAATATAAATTGAAATCGGGATATTTTAAACATGATTGCGCAACAGATGGTAAAATATGAATTATAAGCAGGATATTTTAAACACGGTGGCGCAACAGATGTCGCTGTTTTAAAATAATGACAAAATATGAATTACTTACTGTCAAATAGCCAATTAAATAAAATTTGTATTTGATATGTGTTTTTACTTTGTGGAATCACATTATTATTAAAATAGTTTACACACCTTTTACAGAGCTTAACAATAAATAATTTTAGAATTTTATATAATTTTAGAATTTTATGCAGGGATGATTACCTTTATATAAAGTAAATACGCAGGAGTCTTAAAATTTTGTGTGGATTACTTTTAAAGGAAAATTGAACAAAATATTTTCAGGAAGCATACAAAATGGGTGGGCACAGCTAGTTATGAAATAAATATCGTGAGATATACATATATTTATAAAAACATACCTTATTATAAAGGGCAAAAACATTTATCGCTTTATTTCATAATCATTCGATAAGAGAAACGGCTCAATTCATAAATTAATATTTGTTAAACATAAAACTGTACAATTAGATTTTAATAATTTGAATAAACTAAACACAAACTTCAAAAAAAAAAAACAAATATTTTTTGTTTGATTTTGGTCATACTTGCAAACTTATCTCAATTTGTTTACTAATAATCATATTATGGTTATAAATACAATATTATTTTTCAATACTAATAAAACTTTGGTTGTTATCTAAATTTTGTGTCTGCAGTAACCATTTAATGATTAAATAATAACAAAAACTTGTTTATCGTGACAATAGTATGGATTAAAACAACTATAAGTTGTTCATCGCAACCATATATTGTTACAGAGAAAATAAGATGGTACTAGTGACTACATCATAACCGAACAGTTTTTTAATCGATCAAATTAAGTGATTAATCAACAATTAGCGGTCAGTCGATTAAAAATCCTTATATCGTTCAGAAAACTGAAAAATTTCCAAGTGTTTGATGGGTTCTTATACGTACATATGTATGTTTCCAATATTTGTATGTATGACGTGCATCGTGCACCGAAAGAAAAATAGAAACACAAATAAATGTTTGTATTTATTCAAGCGATTCGTTACAAAAGGAAACACAAATATTAACAAAGCAAAAGTTAAATTTATAAATTTTTTTTCTATTCGCTCACTTGGTTTGTTCATTTGTGTACCTTTTATTTCTGCTTTCATTAGTGTTAGTGTTGTGGGTGTTGAGGGCGTCTTGAGATTTTATTGTTGTTTTTATATTTAGTTGGGTTTTTGTTTGATATTTTCTCAGCATGTGCAATGAAACTTTGCTTTTCCAGCCGGTAACGATAAATAGAGGTCTTTAGTTATTTTAACCACATTTAATGAAGGTATAAGATTATAATACAATTCTACTTGGGCTTTTAAATAAAAAGTTATATATTTTAACATACTTGCCAGAACAATATTTAAAACATAAGTATCCATTAGAAGTCATGCCCCAACCTAAGCCTAAACGTGGTGTGCGTTGAAATGTGTAAATAAATACATTTTATTGGGTCAATTGCTTGACTTTCTGTTTGCAATTAAGCTTGGGAAGTTGTTAAAGGAATTTATTCCTGATATTTATTTTATTTTGTTTTAAGCCTCACAGAAGTAAAAGGAATATACTAAAAAAAGTATGGAATATCGAAATTTTTCATATTAACTAACTGACGATAAAATTAAATTTTTGAAAAGAGCCATTTCTCATATCAAGTGCTTAAAAAATAAGTAAGGAAAGACTAATGCCCTTATGCAAAAGAAATAAAGTCTATTTGATGTATACTTTAAGACAAAATTTTCATATAAAATTTGTCATAAAGTAGACTTGAAGTAGACTTTATTTTCTTTGCATAAGGGCATAATTGTTTTAGTGCGTCAGTCTATCAGTCTGGGGGTTGTGGATTCTGCAGACAAGCTAGGAATTTCGCAGTGTGTTTTCAAAAAATTAACATGTTTTCGTTCGAATAAATATTATTCGATTATACGAAAAAATAAAAATTTGTTTTACTTGAATGATTAAAAGTTTTTATTAATAATAAAAAATTATTCGATAAATAGTATTCGAATAAACTATTAATCGAATAATTTTTCAAGCTAAATTTTTTGAAAAACAAAAAAATTTCAAATAATAATAAAATATTCAACAATAACAACACGTTTTCATTCGAATAAAAATTATTTCATAGAAAGCAATTTCTTTTACTTGAATGATTAAAAGGTTTCTATTTATAATGAAAAAAATATTCTATACATAATATTCGAATAAAATAATGATCGAATAACTTTTTTATGCAAGATATTTAGGAGACTAATTTAAGAAAATATCTTAAAAACAAAAGTAAAATATTCAATAATAACAAAATTAATAATAACATGTTTTCATTCGAATAAAAATTATTCGATGGAAAACAATTTCTTTTTCTTGAATGATTAAATGATATCGATTTATAATTAAAAAAATAAAATATTTAATAATAAAAAAATTAATAATGACGTGTTTTCATTCGAGTAAATATTATTCGATTATTTGATGGAAAACAATTTCTTTTCCTTAACTGATTAAAAGGTTTCTATTAATAATTAAAGAATATATTCGATAAATAATATTCGAATAAATAAATAATCGAATAACTTTTATTTAGCAATTTTTTTTGGAGAATATTTACAAAGACATCTTAAAAGATAAATATAAAAAATTCATTATAAACAGTATTAATAATAACATATTTTCAGTCCAATAAAAATTATTCAATAACAAATTCAATAATAAAAAAATTAATAATGACGTGTTTTCATTCGAATAAAAATTATTTGATTATGCGATGGAAAACAATTGTTTTACTTGAATGATTAAAAGGTTTCTATTAATAATTAAAAAAATAAAATATTCAATAATAACAAAATTAATAAGGACATGTTTTCATTCGAATAAAAATTATTCGATTATTCGATGGAAAACAATTTCTTTTTCGTGAATAATTAAAAGGTTTCTATTAATAATTAAAAAAATAAAATGTTCAATAACAACAAAATTAATAATATCATGTTTTCATTCGAATAAAAATTATTCGATGGAAAACAATTTGTTTTCCTTAACTGATTAAAAGGTTTCTATTAATAATTAAAGAATATATTTGTATCAAACACTAAAAACTGCTATTGTGAAACTAAGTTACAACCTTGAATTATAAAATTCAAGCTAAAAGATCTTGTGTAAATTGGGAGTAACATTGTGGTTTCTGTTAAATTATTGTTTGTTTTATTGAATTTTTAAAATAAATATTTTTTATTTGTTTATATACATATTTGAATAATCAAAAAAATTTTTAATTTTATTCGATTATTCGGTTAAAAATCGATAAATTTTTATTAAAAAAAGGTCGAATAATTGAGAAAAATATTAAATATGTACATACATATGTACTCGCAACAGAGACTTGAGTTAAATTTTCTTAGTTTTTTAAATGTCTGAGTTTTTAATCTGTCTCTCAGTTTTACATTTTTCTCCTAAATCTGGCACTTAAAAATCTAGATGAAAAATTTTTTGTTACAATAAACTGTTTAGAGCCTATTTTTTAGGGTTCCGTACCCAAATGGTTGAAAAGGTAACCCTATTGTTTTCGCTACAATGTCTATCCGTCTGTCAGCGGCTTTTATCTCTGGAACCCTAATAGGTAGACTCTTGAAATTTTTACAGATGTGTAACTGTTTCCGCTATATATATAAAATAATAAAACTTATAGGGTGTTCCGACAAAGACGTGTTATTCCTCGTATATGTGTTTATTTCTTGATCTGTAGGAGGCATACACTTAAAATTTACAAAGAATAATTAAAATTTAGTTCGTTTTATAAACAAGTATTCAAAATTAACCTAAAAATTAAAGGGTGTTCCCATAGTGACGTGACTTACATGTATATGGCCTAAGTTTTGAACCATAATAGTTAGACTCTTGAAATGTTCACAGAAGTTGAATAACTATGGCTGATATAGAAAGAAATACTAAAATTTATAGGTTGTTCCTAAAGTGACTTGTTATTTCCGTTTATGTCTTTATTTTTTGAGCTGTAGGAGGCAATCTTCTCCTACAGCTTGTTTATACATTACAAAATTAAACCTAAAAATTAAAGGGTGTTCCGATAGTGACGTGATTTCCACATATATAGCTTTATTTTTTGAACCGTAATAGTTATACAGAAGATATGTTGCCACGGCCGCTATTATAATTACTAAAAATAAAAGGGTTTCCTTCAGTGACATGTTTTTCACGTATATTGTCTTATTTTTTTTTATTACTTTTGATATAGTTATAGAAAGGGCATTACCATGGCTGCTATAACAAATAATAAAATTAAAGGGTGTTCCGACAGTGACATGATTTATACGTATATGGCATTATTTTTTGAAACGTCATAGGTAGACTCTTGCATTTTTTACAGTAGATGTGTTGCCATCACCGCTATAACAGTTAAAGGGTGTTCCAAAATAACATGTTTTTCACTTATATTGCTTTATTTTTTGAACCGCTATAGGTACGCTCCTACTAAGTATTTACATAGAAAATGTTTCTATTTGAACAGTAACAGACTGACACTTAAAATTTACACAGATTATATTTTACAATATTTACTGCAACAACAAGTAACGAAAATAAATTTAAGAAAAATAAAAAGGTGTTCCCTCGAAATTATTGAAATTTGAACTTCTCTTCTAAATATTATAGGCAAACCAGAGTATCGAAATGTACGTTCACTGTTCATTTATGTATGAATATGTACATTTTATTTTTTTTAGCTGTTTCTTATCATACATGTGTGAGAAACTACACAATTTTTTTTTAATACACTTACATTCATATGCAGAAGAACATTATGGATTTTCTTTCTTTGTCCCTTTTACATGTAAGTACCTAAATACTTATGTTAAAAAAAAGTTGATATGTACATACATGTGCGATCGTATGCAGAAAATTCTTTCATGTTCATTTATGATAAATTTTTAACGTTCATAAATGTACATATAACGAGTGATTTTTTAAGAGCTTGAGAACTTTTAAAAAAAAAAAACGCATAAAATTTGCAAAATCTCATCGGTTCTTTATTTGAAACGTTAGATTGGTCCATGACATTTACTTTTTGAAGATAATTTCATTTAAATGTTGACCGCGGCTGCGTCTTAGGTGGTCCATTCGGAAAGTCCAATTTTGGGCAACTTTTTCGAGCATTTCGGCCGGAATAGCCCGAATTTCTTCGGAAATGTTGTCTTCCAAAGCTGGAATAGTTGCTGGCTTATTTCTGTAGACTTTAGACTTGACGTAGCCCCACAAAAAATAGTCTAAAGGCGTCAAATCGCATGATCTTGGTGGCCAACTTACCGGTCCATTTCTTGAGATGAATTGTTCTCCGAAGTTTTCCCTCAAAATGGCCATAGAATCGCGAGCTGTGTGGCATGTAGCGCCATCTTGTTGAAACCACATGTCAACCAAGTTCAGTTGTTCCATTTTTGGCAACAAAAAGTTTGTTAGCATCGAACGATAGCGATCGCCATTCACCGTAACGTTGCGTCCAACAGCATCTTTGAAAAAATACGGTCCAATGATTCCACCAGCGTACAAACCACACCAAACAGTGCATTTTTCGGGATGCATGGGCAGTTCTTGAACGGCTTCTGGTTGCTCTTCACTCCAAATGCGGCAATTTTGCTTATTTACGTAGCCATTCAACCAGAAATGAGCCTCATCGCTGAACAAAATTTGTCACATTTGAACATTTCGAACCGAACACTGATTTTGGTAATAAAATTCAATGATTTGCAAGCGTTGCTCGTTAGTAAGTCTATTCATGATGAAATGTCAAAGCATACTGAGCATCTTTCTCTTTGGCACCATGTCTGAAATCTCACGTGATCTGTCAAATACTAATGCATGAAAATCCTAACCTCAAAAAAATCACCCATTACAAATACATTTATGACAAAGAACATTAATGACAACGAGCTAATTTATCACTTATCATGTATGTAGATATGTTACAAAAACAAACAGGTACACATGTACCACATGTATAAACATAGGCAGAACATTTTTTGTTGTTCGTTTATGTGTATGAAAAATAAATATAAAATTTTAGATTTCTCATTTATGAAAAATATCATGAATGTTCATAAATGAAAAATTCTGAACCCTGAGGCAAACACTTGGAATTTACACACGGTATTTAGTACTATGCTGTAGTATGACTAAAGATAAAAATTAAGGCCTGCCCCATAAGACGTAAAAAAATTACATCTTGTACTAAACATAGTCTGTGTTGTCAGATTAGGGGTTTTATTCCCAAATCGGGGATTTTTATTTACTTATGGGGATAAAAAATTCGGTTTGGGGACAGTTTCAATGTTTTAGGGATTTTTTTGGGAATTTTATTTTGATTTCGTTTACTGTTTTAGATTATTGTAATTTTATTGTTATTTCGAAAATTCCTTTTTTAAGTTTTCTAATGAGTTAACAAAGACGTTATTTAAAACTTAAGTATGACTGGTAAAAGAAGATAAAAAACGTAGCGAAAATAATTGAATTTGGTTACGATTTTAAGAAAGAACTGCTTAAATATAGTATAGCGAACCTAATCGAGTTATAGAGTTAAAAAATAAGAAAAAATAGGTAAAAAGTGTCGATCACCATTATTTTCCGAGTTATCGACCTCTGAACTTTTTATTAGCAGTAAATAACAATGTTTAAAGAGACATTTATAAATCACAATTATGAATTATAAACACGTCAAAGCAACTTAGGTGTATTTTGGTTAATATTTTTTAAATATTAAGATGACCCTGAAACTACCTTGTTTCTAGACCTGAAAAAGTTAATTTACATACCAACTTGCAATGCTTATATAATTATTTTTTTTCGGCAAAGAAATAATAAAATCTTAAATAAGAAATAAATTTCATATTTTATATTTTCTTACACTATTACTACACTGGCTGGATTATTGAAGCTCTAGTTGTAGTTGTTAGAAGTAAAAACTTCTTTAAACAAAAAACAACAATTGTTCATTTCACAAGCTCCTTTGTATCGTTTAAAGTTTATATAAATACACTTTAACTCAAACAGCTTGTGAGCAGGCTTTGAAATTGTAGAATTGTATCCTTTTTTACTCAAAAAATAATAATACTCAAAATACAATAAATATTTTTAAAACCAACGTTACCATTTTTGGATTTTTTCTCTTAAATTTGGTAGATCTTTTTGGGATTTTTAGAATAGTAGGCTATAGCTAATTTTGGTAAGATTGAGATTGATTAGAATCTTCGAGTTCACCGGAGGATATATAAGTACATATATTTCTTAAGTTAGTTTTAAGTCAGATAAATATTCTCACCAAAGAATTCCTGTCAGAAAGTTAATGTATACAATATTTATATTCAAAAATAAATTCTATATTTTAACCAATTTGAGTAATTTTATAAAAAATAATTTGGTCATTAGTAACAATACTGAAATTGATTGGACAATTGAAATTGCCACATTTTGGCTCAAAATCCGAAATATGCATTGATAAAAATTTTAATTCGAAGAAATTTTTGAATGAAATTTAAAAGTATTAAAACTTGTATTGTAGTAACTAACCAAAATTACTCTAAATTCGATTTTATGGGTGAAGATGACAAATTTTTGGCAAATAATTACGTCTTCCATAGTATTTTCTACAGAAAGTTTGGCTGTATTGTTCCTAGTTTATATATTTTGTAACCTTACAATTTTGCTTCCCATTTTTTATAATAAAATCATACTTTTACTAACTGCATGTGTATGCATTCAGATATTCACTCAGATAGCTTAACAATTTGTTGTAAATGATTATAGTAGATTAAAAAAATGGTAAAATAAAAACTTTTAACAATGGCAACGTTGTTCAGAATAATAAAATGAAATTGAATCATGCATGGGAAGTAGTAATTACAAATATAGTAAAAAATAATTTTTATACAATTTGTAATTTTGATATAGATTGAATAAATTTTCGGGGTAAAAGCACTATAAATATATAACATTAAATATAAAATAAAATAAAGGCACCGATGATTACATATTACAAATATTTTCATAATTTATTCAAATAAAAAAGATAGTCCCAGGTATGGTCTCTATACAATATTTTCAAAACATATGAAATGAAATTGTATTTTTCAAACAAATTTTTCAAAGCAAATTACCAACAACAAACATAATCTATTGTAAAATAAGTTGTCGATAAACCCTATAGCATGATAACAGGAGCTTGTGAATTCAACAAATGTTATTATTTTGCTTTCAAAAGAAAACAAAAAAATATTAAGTACATCAAAGTTGCCTAAGTATGGGTATAATAGCACATACATATTTTAATTCCCAAAAATCATTATGAAATTTGTTTTAACTTTTTTAATCCATTCCCAGAAAGAGTGAGGTAAAACCTCAATCAACTTAGTTTGTTAAATAACACACAATAAAGAATACACTATATTTTTTAAATGAAGTGCAAATAAAGTATTCATGTGTTAATTTCAATGAAAACAGTATACTTTTTAGTGGGGAATTTTGGGGATAGTTAAAATATTTTTTGGGGATTTTCGGGGATGAAAATTTTCAAATTGGGGATGGGACTCGAAAAATATCTGGGAACCCAGATATGACTCGAACTTGACTGATTTATTTTATTATCATTTAAATGTGAATTTTAAAAGAACAAATAAGTCAACAAATAAGTGTCGCATGATGGTTATGAATATTTACAATTAATATCAATCATACGCCAGCATGACAAAAACACATTTTCATATACATTTTGACAAATTACTAGAAGCAGATGCTAAGGCTTGTTAAGGGATAAAAATCTTGATTATGTTTTTTTATGGTAAAAAAAATGTGTCAAGTGTTACAATAAAGACATAAAAATCTCATAAAATATGTTTGTTGTATTTATCCTTTGGTGTATTTCTAAGGGGCGTTTTAACGTTTTATTATTAGAAAAGTATAAAAAATGTTATGATTAATTATGTTGGTAATTTTTTGGAAAACATAAATAGTTTTTTTAGTTTTTCTTCTTAGCTATTGTTTAACAAGTTCTCAAAAAATAAAACAATTAAATTTATCAACATAAATATTAGGTTTTGGCTTTAATAACTATGAAATATTACTTACTATTTTATAAATATACTGTGGTAGATAAGAAATTGAACTAAATCTCATTTAATTTACTGTAATAATGTAGAAGAGTTTAAACATGTTTTTAAGAAAATCATCATATTTTAGTTTTCTAATAACAGCTGTGTTTTTTAAAGTAGTATTTTTATTAAGTTTCTCTAGTTGATGAATAAAATAACTTTTTACTTAAAAAAAAATAATAAATTACATTGTCCACTACATAGATTTTTTCTGTGTAGTGCAAAATTAAATTAAATTAAATTCTGAATTGATTTAATCTAAAAAAGTGAAAAGAAAACTTGATTATTAAAACAAGTATTCAATAGTAAATGAAATTTTAGCAGAAATAGAAACAGCAACGAGCCGCATTTTTGTTCTCTTCAACAACGAAGAGAGCTTTAGATTAATACTTTCCAATTTATTTTGTTCCAAAAACACAAAAAAAAAATAAAATAAATAAATAATATGAACGTAGATGCCATATGACTTCATTAGCTCACCGCTATGAATGCTGTAACAGACATTCTGTAGAAATGAATATAAAAAACATTGACATTGCAACTATATTCTTTCACCATGCTTTTATATTAATAAATTTTCCCTCAATGTATGTAATGTAGGGGGAATTGTCATTCTATTTCGATATCCTCCCCTGGCCAGTGGCAACCGGAGTTCCTAAAGGCATTAACCTCTCCACCTCTAACAAGGCTTTCTTGTCCATCCCTATCGAAATATCCCGGTTCAACGCCTTAGGAGAACCTTTAGAGATTAACCTGTTCACCCCTTGCGAGACATTCCTGTCCATCCCTTCTGAATGCTACCTAGGCTATTATTGGAGAAAACGTTGTCCACCCACACAGAGCTCCTTATGCATGGGTAAGTTTACATTGAAACTGGAGGTCGACTGGTATCCAGAGTTCGCATACTAACGGCCAAGCACCCTCTTAACCACGCATCCCTGGCGTATGTTGCTCCACCGTGGATTAGGGTGGGGTTCTTCCAGATTGAGGTTCAAGGAACATTGACGTCTGGTGCCCCCATTTTCCCCGATAGCCTCAAACTTTACATTAGATAAAATTATAGACAATCGTAAAATATTTTTTTTGTACATTTATTATTTATTGTATCTTCAATATTTTTGAACTAACAATAATTACTCATATCTTAAGTCTAACATAAAAATATACTTTTCAAGTCCAGCCAGTGCTAGACAGATATAATATTAAAAATATACTTTTCAAGTCCAGCCAGTGCTAGACAGATATAATATTTGTTTCACGGATTTTGCAATCCTTTGCGGGTCATCCCTCTAATGTACGGCCAAGAAAAGCAGTATCTCTTCTTTTTAGTCGAATGTAATCAGATTCATTCAGCATGTTACGTGCCAAAGGGGTTGTATGAGGTTCAAACATTTTTAGATATGTGACTGTATGTTTCGCTATTTCTGCTTTGACTGATGGCATGTTTAGGTCTTTGTGGATGTTCGAATTTTTACCCGGGGAGCAGATGTATCCTAATTTGGCGCCTTTGAATTTTTTCTACATTGATAGCTGAGGCAGTGCCCCATAATTGAATCCCATAACACCAAATTGGTTTAACGATCGACTTGTACAGTAGAAGTTTACTTACAATCTAAACTCAGGGTGGAGTTTCTGCCAATAAGCCAATTTAGTTGGACTGCTTTTAACTTCATTCGTGTTATCTTGAAGTCTATGTGGCTTTTCCATGTAAGGCGACGGTCAAGATGTATACCCAGATATTTAACGTCTGAAAGCTGTGGTATCATTCGGTTATTTATGCGGATAGGAGGACATGAGTCCCTACGCAGTGTGAAAGTTATGTGAGTACATCTTTGTTCATTCACTTTTATTCTCAATTTTTCTAGCCATTTTTCCAAATTGAGTATGTGGTCTTGTAAAAGTTGAGATGCTACTTGGGCGCTTTCATGAATACTTAAAAAAGCTGTGTCATCAGCAAAAGTTGATGTGTGGACTTGGCTGCTAATTGGCATATCTGATGTGTACAGTAAATATAAAATTGGTCCCAAAATACTACCTTGGGGAACTCCGGCTTCAATGAGCTGTGGCGAGCCTAAAAAGTCACCTTCTTTTAGTAAAAACTTGCGATTCCTTAAATAATCTTTTAAGAGCTTATACAAGTTTTCGGGCAAGTTCAGCTTTAGCTTAAATATTAGGCCTTCGTGCCAAACCTTATCGAATGATTGAGAAACGTCGATAAAGAGCGCAAAACAGTATTTTTTTCTTCAAAGTTCGTTTTAATTACATTTACTAATCTGTGTGTTTGTTGGATCGTACTATGTTGCTTTCTGAAGCCGAATTGATGGTTCGGAATACATCCTTTGGCGCTCAGAATTGGGTTCAGCTTAGTTATTAATATTCTCTCAAACAACTTTGGTATGTTTGATAAAAGGCTTATAGGTCTGTATGATTCTACTTTTGTGTGGTCTTTTCCTGGTTTAGGTATCATAGTAATCAAAGAGAAAGTACTCAAGACGGAAGATGGCATTAAAAACAAAAAGAATAATTCTCCGACCTATACGGAGCAATTCAAATAACATCTTGATACTTGTTTTATCAACGGGGCTTTTTTGGTGTTTAAATCCGGGCTTTTTTGGTGTTTAAATCCGTTATTGCCCTTTCAATACCTCTAAATTCAAATTTAAGAGGTACTATGGCACTATTCTCTACTGGTGGCAACTCAGCTATATCAGTATATATATTTGAAGTGAAAACATTCTTCAAAAGTCCAACAAATAAATTGCCTTTTTCGGTATCATTTCTTGCCCAGTCACCACAAAAAGTTCACAAGGGGGGCTTACATACGACTGGCCTTTTAAGGTTTCTGCATGCACGCCATAATGAATAATCTGATTGTACAGTTGCGTCGAGGTCTTCCAAGTAATTTTTCAGAGATGCTGCTCTTCGGTATTCTAGAAGCTGTCTTAGCCGTTTCGTGCAATCTTTAAGACTAGATTTGAGTTGAGGAGATCTGTGTGATTGCCACACTCTTCGAATTTTTCTTTTTTCAGCCCAGAGCCGCTCGATATCTATAAAATAAATTTGATTATATCTAGCTGGTTGTCGGGTTACTGTCGCATGTTGGGCAGCTGATTTAAGGTTTTGATCAAAATCAATTAGAGTCTGGTCCATGTCTTCTGGTGTTCTTAGCGGGATGTTTTCCGAACAATAAGTACTGAGATACTTTCTATATTTCAACGAATTAATGCTTGTGCAAGTTGTTGGCGTCATAAAATTTTGCTGGTTCCATATATAGACAATAGTGGGTGAATGATGTACGGATAATTCGAGTCACGCTTCAACTTTAATCATTTCTCTCGAAATACCTTTAGTCACGCCAAAATCAATAACATCGAGGGTGCTGTAGCTTAAGTGGTTAGCACGTTGACTACTAAGCAATGGTCACGAGTTCAAATCTCAGCCGTGGCAACATCAATTTTTCTGATATGTATTAATTTTTCTTTATAATAATGCATATCACAGCGCCCTCCTTCGCCGGTATTACCACATAGCACTAAATCGCCGGCGAAGTAAAATAATTATAAATTGGCTATGCTAGCTTCAAACTAATTCGCCTAAATAACACCAGAGGCGCTGTAATACTGTTCTAAAAATAATCATAACGTGCAATTGCAGTGTTGCCGGAATCGAAACTTTACTATCACTAACCATCTGTCTTATCTACTACTATCCCTTTCAAAAGGAAGTACCATAGTTTATGTAGGCATTAACTGCCTGAGTAGTACTTCTCTCAAAAAAACAACATTCTCTTAAAAAAATAACATCAGGTATTTTTTGTCGATCAGTAGACCAATAGGTGAGTTGTCCACTCGATATCACATTCAGAGGCATTTTTGAAGTAATTAGTCTGATCCCCAAAACGTATGTAAAATATGAACTAGATTTACGGATTCATTTAAAACAAATAATAAAACAAGTAGAATTTTCCTTGTTTTATTATTTGGCTGAAAATCTAGTTTGTCTTTATTGTTCTGCAGTGTTTTGAGAAATTTAATAACTCACGGAATATTATTTGTATTTATTTTAATCTTCTATTTTAACAAAACGCATATGTCAAGTTGATTGTTTAACAAATTTTACTTAAAAATGCTCTTTATTATGTTTAGAAAACAAAAGAAAACTAAATTGTGTTTTCTTTAAAATTTTCTCACAGATGTTGTGGCAAACGATATCTTGTTTTAAATTATAAACTTTTTTTCATCGCGAGTTAAATTCCAAATTGTATACCAGTTTGTAAATAATTTTGTTTGACTTAATAAAGCACAAACAATAAGAAACAAAATGTTCTTACACTTAAAAAAAAGGGTTTAATTAATTTGATATTCAAATCTTTAGTTAAAAAAAAACAAATTTTATAAGACTTAATTTAATTAATAATGATTAATGGGTGCTCCGGTAAGCAGGTAGGTGGTGTACTAGTCTATCAGATCAGCATGGGCATTGTGGTTTCGATTCCCATTAAAGACTCTGCCAAACAATAAAAAAATTGAGTTTTTATAAGCAGCCATACAAATGCTCGTAATAGTTGGCACATAGACAGTAGGAAGCAGAAGTGAGTATATGTTTGTATTTTATGCATTTGTAGGAGCATAAAAATGGTAATAATGAAGCGATTTAATCTCTTATTTTTGTATTTTATTTATTAGTAGCTATCTCTGGGGCGTTTCGCTACACCCATTCACAAAAAATACAATTAACACTTGGAAGATAAGTATGGCCAACCTTTAACTCGAAAACGCACGCTATTCTCAAGTCAAAAATGTTTTAGTTTATATGCAAGTTGCGCCGCCCACTGTTCTTTACCGTTTTTTACTTTTTATGGGAGGTACCATGCCCACTTTCCCAATCTAGTCTATATTTTACTAGACTCTGCACATTAGTATGAGGATTACTTGTGCAAAGTTTCAAGGCTCTACCTATTGTAGTTCTCTAGGTAGACGATAACAGTTTTTTCACTTTGTATAGGAAGTACTACGCCCAATATACCAATCCTGTGTTAAGCTAAACTATTTACGTTAATATTGGGGTTACAGGCGCTTCGTATTGTAGTTCTCTAGATTCAGGATAATAATTTTTCACTTTGTACAGGAAGTACCACGCCTACTACCCAAATCCAGTTCGTATTTTGCTAGAGTTCCCCCGGGGGTTGATATTGTCAAATGCTTTGAAGCGGTTCACACTGGGAATATAGGGGCATCAGACGCTAGGGTTCCCAGAACCTAAATCTAGAAGAAGAAAAGCTCTATTCTTTTATTACACGGGTCCTCTTCGAGTGCCGACCAGTGCCCAAAGGACTGTTACCACGGGAATCGGTAGCCCCACAGAGCCTATCCTCTCTGTGACCGGTTGTTGGTGAGGTCCCCATCGGTGATACACGTGGTGGATGTGGTTTAAGATCGATTTATGTAGGTATGGTGTAGGGTGTGCTGTTGCACTCTCAACATAACGGAGTTTGGATAGTCTCCAAACCCCTAAGCAAGAGGCTATAATATGGAATCTAGGCTTGCCTTTTAGGCTTGCCATATTATATAAATTGCTACTCATTGTGACTGTATCACACATAAATTGCGATACTGGCGGCAACGTCATATCGTGGCAGTGTTGCTGTACTACACAATGGGGGCACTAGTCTACACTTACATTTCACTCGGTGGTAAGATCATCGTGGGATTAGGCCAACCGGCAAGTACCCACGTTAATCTTGTTCCACATCTGTATTTTGCTAGAGTATGGAGACTAGTATAAGAGTTACTTGTGCAAAGTTTCAAGACTTTCTATTGCAGTGATTTAGGTACACTAAAATAATTTTTCACTTTGTAAAGGAGAAACCACGCCCACCATTCCAATCTAGTCTGTGGTGCTTCTCTACACTATTTTGCTTATTATGAGGGTTACTGATGCAAAACTCAAGGCGCTACCTGTGGCAGTTCTTTAGATACACGATAATAACTTTTTTACTTTCTATGGGGGGCACCACGTTCACAGTCCCAATTTAACCTATGTTTTTCTAAAGTATACGCATAGGTTACTTGTACCCACTTTATTGTACCCACATTGTACCCAGTCTATTATAGTTCTCTTATAGCTAAGAGATAAGAGCTTTATATTATTCTCAATATTATTTCCTTTTCATACAAAAAGTTTATCGATTATTTTGATCCATTCTGTTCTTATATTTCAATAATTCTTAAAAAAAATTATTTTAATAATGCCCATACTTGTGTTCGCCAACCAACCTAAAACAAAAAAAGGTTTTTCTTAAATAAACACATTTATAAGGGACTAGCTATCCCCGGTGCGCTTCGCTACACCCATCCACAAAAAATACAATGAACACTTGGAAGAAAAGTATGACCAACCTTTAACGCGAAAATGCACGCTATTCTCAATTCAAAAATGTTCCCATCCAACCTGTTTTTTGCTAGACTATACGTATTAACACGATAATAATGTTTTACTTTTAATGGGATGTGCCACTCCCAGTATTCTTATCCAGTCTGTATTTTGCTAGACTCTGCACATTAGTATGAGGGTTACTTGTGCAAAGTTTCAAGAGTATACCTAATGTAGTTCTCTAGGAGGTACCATGCTCTCCATTCAAATTCAGTCTGTGTTTCTCTACTCAGTGTATCTTAATATGGGGGTTACTGATGCAAAATTCCAAGGCGTTACCTATTGAGGTTCTGTAGATACAGGATAATAATTTTTTACTTTGTATGGCGGTAGCACGCTCACTGTCCTCATTCAGCCTATGTTTTTCTAGAGTATACGGGTATGGGGTTTACTTGTACCCATTTTGAAGACCATACCTATTGTAGTTCTCTATATACACAATAATAATTTTTCACTTTGTTAGGGACGTACCACGCCCACTGTTCCAATTCATTCTGTATTTTGGCAGACTATGCTATGCGCCTTAGCACAAAGGCTACTCTTGCAAAGTTTCAAGATGCTATCTATTGCAGTTCGTCAGGAACACGATAATAATGTTTCACTTTGTATGGGCGGTACGCCACGCCTATTCCGGCTATAACTCATGAACCAATACAGAAGCCGTTTGTATATAAAAACCTTGGTATTGACGTCACCTTTCATATGAACTTTGCAGAAACAAAATCGGTTTACGCATTCCAGAGAACATCAATTACTAACACCAAAAAATCTATATTTAGAAAGTTTGCTTTCACCTTGCAGATGATTTTTGTTTGTTTTTTTAAAGAAAATAATTTTGTGATGGTAAGAAAAAAAATTATGTCAAGAATCCTGCCTAAACATAAATTCGTCTGTTTTTCTTCTTCCTTGATTTGTTTTGTTTTGTTTTGTTTTGTTTTGTTTTGTTTTGTTTTGTTTTGTTTTTTATTTTATTTTATTTTATTTTATTTTATTTTATTTTATTTTATTTTATTTTACTTTATTTTCTATCTTGTTTAGACCGAATTCTCTGAATAATTGTCATGCCTTGTGTGTTTCCCCTGTGGCATATTAAGACATTAATTCTTTTATTCTCTTGTTGTTGTTGTTGTTGTTATTGACTTTAGTGTCTTTGTCTAGTTTTAAGTGGAATTTATTTATATTTTGTTCTTAGTGTCTGTTTGGTGGCAGATCAGTTACTGAAAATAAAAAAATGGAAAAATTTTATGTTTTTCTTTTGTTCGTTTACAAGATGATTTCAATGTTGATTGTTTTATTTGATTTTTTTGTTCCTAGCAGTTTCTTAAGCGGTTTAATGTTGAAACATCTTTAATTTGCGGGTGTCCTGGTAAATGTTTTGTTTTAAGCTTACAGACTTTGGAAAATACTTGATGATTTTATGGTTACAAGTTGTTAATTAAACTAGAATATTTGACTAGGACTGTCAACAATTATTTGAGTTTAAATGGAAAAAGTTTCTGAAAAGGAAAGAGTTTATAGACAATTTGTTTACAATAAGAATGTATTAAGCTGAAGGGTGGTGGCATGGTTGTTATTAAGTTCTTGCCTACAAAACCAATCACCCCAGGTTTTATCCCTGGCAGAGAACGGAAAATATTCACTATGTTAATTAAGTGGCTTCAATACACTCCTCCAGACAATCCATCAAAGAAGCTCCCTGACCACCCCCTAGAAAAATAGAGAATAACATCGTGGCAAAAGGCCAGGCAATCGCCACCCCCTGGGGAAGAAAAGAAAAAGGTAGAGATAAAAGATTAGCAGGGTTTTCTACCACTACATCCCTGGCAGGAGACGAAAAATGTTCACCATGGCTTTTTATAGCTTTAAGAATAAAGTGGTTTCCATCCTCCCTCCCAGACAATCCATCAAATAAGCCCCCTGTCCTACCCTAGAAAAATATAGAATAACATCATGGTCAGGCAATGGCCATCCCCCTGGGAAAAAAAGAAAAAGTTAGAAATAAAAGATTAGCAGGGTTTTCTACCACTGCATCCCTGGCAGGGGACGAAAAATGTTTACCATGGCTTTTTATAGTTTTAAGAATAAAGTGGTTTCCATCCTCCCCTTCAGACAATCCATCAAGGAACCTCCCTAACCACCTCTTAGAAAAATAGAGAATAACATCATGGCAAAAGGTCAGGCCATCGCCACTCCCTGGGGACAAAAAAGAAAAAGGTAGAAATAAAAGAATAGTAGGGTTTTCCACCCCTACACCAAATAATACGGAGGGAGTTGCTTCTAGGCAACGACAGATGGCATTCTATTCCTATTTTCCTAGGACCAGCTATAGCAGACTAATCATCACTTAGCAGGAACAACAACCGATTAACGAAACTAACACAAGGCAAAATTACAAGCGACTGAATCTTACGGCAACACCTTTGGCACACGAAAAGGAAGACCATATGCTTCTAAGAGCAGAAATGGAAAAAAATACTGTAATAAGGCATGGCTACTTTAAATATTGTGTATGTGTCTGAAAGGTCTGACTGACTTATTCAGCTAGTTGGGTTAATTGAAATTGGACTGAGGATCACAAGCAATAGAATTTATTTGCTTAAACCAAATTCTGGGATTCAAGTGGGAATTAGCGTTAGATAAAAGAGGTGGAAACTGCAGGAATTCACTGTTTTTGAGTTGTGCTTATATTGGGTGGTTTAAATCAAATATCTTTTTAAAAATTTAGAAAAACCATTAAATTTATAAATTATTTTGAAGTAAGGCTTGAGTTCGTTTTATTCTCCCTAAGTTGAAAGAATATTTTCCTCATTTTTCCCAGAGAATAAAATAATTTCCTACTACTATCAAAGACCCAATACTTTTCAATTCTCTACTTAATAGTAATCACTACTTCCGTTTACATAATAACAATGAAAATTTATCGTCGCAGTCTTCAAAAATTCTATTTAATTTTTTGTTTTCTAAAAATAATAGCCTAAAGGTAACGATTAACTTATTTTGTATATTGCGTACTCAAAAAAAAAAAAAAAACGGCTTAAATAATCTATAATCGGTACCCATTGATCAATAATTTGCCAGTAATACTCGCAGTAGCTAAACATCCTGTCAGTTAAATTTTCCGAGACTTTGTTGACGGCATCGCTCTCTATTCTCAGACCACAAAACATGGTTATGGTAAGGCCACAAGAACTATGTTATGTTCGCTGTAATAATATATGGTTGCGATGAACAACTTATAGTTAATTTAATCATTACTTTGGTTCCGAGAAACTATTTAATCATTAAATGATCACTATAGTCAAAAAATGCAACGTGGTTGGTTGGTTTGAACTAGACTTGAGGGATGTCAATTACAGTTGGTACTTAATAACACATGCAATTATGCAATTATATGAATTTAATTGTAATTTTTCAAATTCAATATCAATAACAATTACAAATATTCGAATGTAAGGCTATTTGTAATTGTAATTGACATTTTTTCATTTTCACATTAATTGAAAAAATTACAATTACTTGAAATTTGTTATTAAAAAATTCCAATTACAAATACATTTAATTGCCTAATTGAAAAAATTCAATTATAATTACATGTGATAAACAATTTTTAAGAATATAATAGCATTTTGTTCAATTACAAGTAATGATTATTGCCTAATTACAATTACTTGTAATTTTTAATTGAAAATTTCCAATTACAATTACTTATAATGTGTAATTGAAAATGTTTAATTATAAACTACTGCATGATATTTAATAAAATTTTGTGAGAAGGTACCTTGGTATTCCGATTCTAAAATAGGATACTTTTCTTTTCCGCATTTCCAAGAGAAAGTGGAGAAAAAGCAGTAAAATTAAGCCGATTTATTTACCGATTTAGAGGTACTGCATACTTTAAGGCATCTTTGATTTTTTAAAGCTGGATATTTTAAATACAGTTGTGCAACAGATGGCGCTGTTTTAAAATAATGACAAAATATTAATTGAAAGCAGGATATTTTAAACAGGACTGCGCAATGTATTTTAAATGAAGAAATGCTCATAAATACATTGTTATTAAAATATTTTAAACGCCTTTTACAGAGCTTTACAATAATTTTTAGAATTTTTAATAAATTTTAGATTTTTATCCAGGGATGGGTACCTTTATATAAAGTAAATACGTAAGAATCTTACAATTTTGTGTAGATTACTTTCAAAGCAAAATCGAACAAAATATTGTAAGGACCCACAAAACGTGTGTGGGCACAGCTAATTTAATTTATTTCATAGCTAGCTGTGCCCACCACTTCGTAAGCGTCCTTGAAATATTTTGTTCGATTTTGCTTTGAAAGCAATCCACACCAAAGAGTTTTTAGTTTTTTAAGAGAAGTAACACTCAGGCAATTAATGCCTATATTTACTGTGTTACTTCCTTTGGAAAGGGATAGTAGTAGATAAGACATATGGTTAGTGTGATAAGACATATGGTAGTAAAGCTTCGCTTATGGCAACACTGCAATTTCACGTTGTGATTAATTTCGTCGGCACTTTAGTGCTATATAGCACACTTGTGGGATATCAACATTAATTGTAATTGAAATAGGGACTAAAATCAATTACAATTACTTGTAATTTGTAATTGAAAAATTTCAATTACAATTAAATGTAAATAGTAATTGGAAAATTAAATTACTAATTACATGTAATTGTAATTGAAAAATTCAAAATTCGAAATTCGAAAATTGTAAGTAATGAATACTTTTATTTTGTAATTATTGTCAAAAAATATTTAATTACAAAAATGTTCAATTACATATAAATTATAAAAAATAACAACAATCCTATTTGAATAAATAAGTTTGGCGCCTTAGTGTTAAAATAATACTAGCGAACAAAAATAACCTTTCAACTGGTGCTGAAGATGTTACGGGAGTATTAGACCGTAAAAAGCCTTTAGTATTGTAGGATAGTTTATGAGGTAATTTAGAAACGAATTTAGGCCACGCAAGTAAATCTGAAGTGCAAATTTCAAAATATTTTCTTTTTCACAATGTCAATGTCTACGGAATATTAAATGAAAAAATGTATATTTGACCGCAAACTTTTCAAAATTTTGTAAGCGATAATTACCTTCATGAAGGTGTTCACTGTAATCGAACATGGATGCAGTTTTCGTATTGCTCGTTTGAATTATACTGTTGATCATGCAATGCAAAATAAGCTTGCAATTTTTAGGAATATAATTGAATTTCGTTCAATTGGAAGTAATGATTACTGCCTAATTACTTGTAATTTGTAATTGAACTTTTTCAATTACAATTACATGTAATTATTCCCAATTACTAATTACAAGTAATTGTAATTGATTTTGCTCCTGATTTTAATTACAATTACTTGTAATTAGTAATTGGAAATTTTCAATTACACATTACCTGTAATTGTAATTGAAATGTAATTGAATCCCCCATGTCTGCTATATAGTAATACCGGCGAAGGCGTTTTTAGTTCCCCCTTAAATTATGCTGCATATCAGTTTGTGTATTTTTTTACTTTTCAAAAAAGAAAGTATGCATATCTGGTTAGTTCAACTGCGTACTTTCACTGTATTTTCTCTACTTGCTCTTGGAATACTTAGGTACCTCCTCACAAAATTTTGTTAAAATCATTAACATTAGTTTTTACGTGATGCGAACGTAAAAGAAAAGCAGACAGACAGACAGACGTATATGAGTTACTATTTTATTATATGTATATTTTATAACTTACAATGTTCTTTTTAATATGGTTTTAACAATATTATTATGTGGACTACAACCATATAATTCAAAAATAATATGTTGCTCTTAGATTGTGGGAACCTTTTTTCTTTGAGCACCATGCAACAAAAAATCTAAAGATCGTAGCTCCGAAGCAGCAAATTGACAACGCCAAGATGGTCAAAAGCTTTTTTGAAGAGCTGTGCGACATAGTGTGCCATCTTGCTAAAACCAAATATTACAAAAACTCTTATCTTCCATTTTAAAAGTAAAGCTCTGTACAGACGCTTGTCAGATCTTACAATATTGTCAGAAAAATATACAGAAAACACCTCGATAGACTGATTGGTAGCGCGCTAGTCTATCAGTCTGGAGGTTGCGGGTTCGATTCCCGCCAAAGACTCTGGGTGTTTTCAGCAGACAAGGAAAAAAGGTTCGCAGGTAGTGTTGTTTAAAAAAATCTAAGAATCTTGTGAACTTACAATTGTCGTCTGGCAATATTGTCGGAAAAAGCATTGTTAGACTTCAAACTAAGAATAATAATGCCAGATATGTGACAATCGCATGTCAGCACAATGTTAGGTCTGACAATATTGTAAGATCTGACAACCGTCTGTACAGAGCTTAAGTAATCACGGCATTCGACATTCCAACAGTATTTCGATAAACATGGGCCAATGATGTCACCAATCTAAAATTCCCACCAAACTGTTACTCTCTGTGGATGCATTGGCTACTCGACTTGCGGATTGTCCGATGCGATTAAAATGCGACTGGTCAGAAGAGATGATTTTTCTGCCAAATATCGGGAAATAAGTTCACAATAATTGCAATAGATTTGATTCAAGCGATTCACAGTGGGTGGCATGATACTGAGTGATAGTTAATATTTCGAGTAAAAACATCTGTTGGTGTCAAGATAACATATAATTTAAAAATATACTTGTATCTAGACTACCCTGTATACTAAACTTAGCAACAATTTATGCAAAAAGTTACTTTACAAATTTTTTAGTTCAAACACAAACATTTTGGAGAAATTTCCAACTAAAATTTTCTAATTAACAAAATTTTAGTACATATTTGGTCATCTATTTAAAACTTGTATACAATTTGTTATGGTTTTCCAATAAATTGCATAAAATTTTCATTTATAATTTAAAATTCGTTATAAAATTTCTTTTATTCACATTTACGTTGCGTTTATTATACCAAATAATTTTCGACATTTTTAAGAATCCGGATACATTAAAACAGCTACTAAATGCGGCCATAAATAAATTTATTAAATTAAAATCTCTGTTTAGTTTGGCATTGTGTTACGCACACATACATATGAAAAATGTTTTTATAAAAGGTGTTTTTATAAGAGCCATCGCACAGCCGTGCACAAAAATGGCAAACTCTTCGGACGGCTCTGTGAGAACACAAAATAGTAGTATGTAGCAGTAATAGTTGGTATTAGTTAATAGTTATTTGGTAAACAACTTACTATATTGCATGTTTTCGTCTGTAGAAGATTGCCGTTTCTTGAATGCCTGTTAGGATCATTCCTCTTTTACCGTTAGTATAAAAAGACTAAGAAATAAATATAATTTGGGTAAATTATAACAAATAAGAGACAAGTCAATAAAAATTCATCTGATGGAATCAGAGAGGAAATTTGGTTTTCCATAATCCCGATTTGTAAGTCACAGCTGACTAGACACGAGAACTCAGTGGTTGGCCCGGCCGAACTTGACGCCGTTTTTACCTGTATTGTATATGTTGGTGTATAATTTTACTAATTAACCGTAAAGAGCTTTATTTACAGCAATGGTGTCTTTCGTGACCCCCACTGAAATTTTCCGGCAAACATTTTCGTAAAATATTTTAATCCTTAAATGTCCTTTTTAAAGGATATTTTTTGATTTTCTCCTAAAAAGGGTCAAATTGACCCATAAAGAGACCAGTTAGAGGGTTAAGATATTCCACAAAAATAATCCTCATACAATTTCACAATACAACTCAGACCATTAGAATTCTCTCAGACATTAACTTACAGCTTTTTTTTTAATTAGTATAATGCTCCCTTCGACCAAAAAATGAAAACTTTGACCCACTCTCAAAAAACACAGACGTGCTGGACCATACCCTTTCAGAATTATGGGGTCGCTATTATGTTAGGTTCAAAACGCGTTCCTTACCTTTTCGGCATAACGACAATACCATACTATTTATAAAATAATTCATAATTTTGTTTTAAAGTCACAATACAATTACAAATTAAATTTTAACTTAGTTATCGAGCATACTAATGAAGTCTTTCACACGTTGCAGTGAAACACTTTTTGGGAATCGAACACACAACCTCCAGACCCATAGACTAGCATACTACCGAGTTATTCGAGAAATTCAAAAACCTTAATCGATTAATCGACAAAAATTTAAATTGCAAAATTGATTAATTGTATGCTCGAATAAAATCAAAACCCGATTAAATGGATACTCTAGTAAAAGGTGTTTTTTATAGAGGTATAGAACTTTAAGTTGCAATAAAACAACGATTGACATAAATTTTATTTTTCCGAAAGATAATCTTGTGGCATTACATTTTAAGTATGATTTCTGGCATATGATCGCCATGGCTGGCGCGGATGTAGTCCAATCTGGACGTCTAATATTCGATGACTTTTTCCAACATTTGTGGCCGTATATCGGCAATAACACGGCGAATGTTGTCTTCTAAATCGTCAAGCGTTTGTGGCTTATCCGCATAGACCAATGACTTTACATAGCCCCACAGAAAGTAGTCTAGTGGTGTTAAATCACAAGATCTTGGAGGCCAATTCACAGATCCAAAACGTGGAATTAGGCGGTCACCAAACATGTCTTTCAATAAATCTATTGTGGCACGAGCTGTGTGACATGTTGCGCCGTCTTGTTGAAACCACATCTCCTGGACATCATGGTTATTCAATTCAGGAATGAAAAAGTTAGTAATCATGGCTCTATACCGATCACCATTGACTGTAACGTTCTGGCCACCATCATTTTTGAAAAAGTACGGACCAATGATTCCACCAGCCCATAAAGCGCACCAAACATTCAGTTTTTCTGGATGTAACGGTGTTTCGACATACACTTGAAGATTACCTTCACTCCAAATGCGGCAGTTTTGTTTGTTGACGTAGCCATTCAACCAGAAGTGCGCTTCATCGCTAAACAAAATTCGCTTATGAAAATCGGTAACAACGGTAATCTGGTTTCTTGCACTATTTGCAAGCGTTGTTCAGGCGTGAGTCTATTCATGATGAATTGCCGCACCAAACTGAGAATAAATTACTTGACAGCTGTTAAATCGGTCGCCATCTTGAAAAGTAATGCCAACATAAAGTTCTATACCTCTATAAAAAACACTCTTTATTTACCTTCAAATCTATACATATAATAAAGTAGTAACTCATTTCCGTCTGTCTGTCTACTTTTCTTTTACGTTCGCATCACGTAAAAACAACTGGATGGATTTTAACAAAATTTTGGGAGGAGGTACCTCAGTATCCTGGTCCCAGTATAGGATACTTTTTTTTCAGCAAAAGTATCTTATTTCCAAGAGCAAGTAGAGAAAATGCAGTGAAAATACGCATTTTTTTTTACCGATTTTAAGGTACTGCATATTTTAAGGCATCTTTTATTTTTGAAAGCAGGACATTTTACACACGGTTTCACAACAAACGGCGCTGTTTTAAAATAATGACAAAATATTAATTACTTACAGCCATATAGCCAAATTGAATAAAATTTTTATTTGATTAGAATTTTTACTTTGTGGAAAATTACATTGTTATTAAAATATTTTAAACACCTTCTACCGAGCTTTACAATAATTTTTAAAATTTTATATAAATTTTAGAATTTTATCCAGGGATGGGTACCTTTATATAAAATAAATACATAAGAGTCTTCAAATTTGGTGTGGATTACTTTCAAAGCAAAATCAAATAAAATATTGTCAGGGCGCACACAACGTGTGTGGGCACAGCTAGTTCATCAATAAATGTTTAAGGTTCCAACCAGTTATTTTTAAATATTTAAATGTTTTGGGGCTGGTGTTAACAAATTGTTTGATAATATTCTTTTAATTTTATCAATTCTTTGTCACGAGAGAGTATACCCTGCCTCGGAATATAACACCCGTTACTTATTGTTGGTAAGTGTATGTAAATATTAACACTTATAAAACACTCATTAGGTAATTCCTTGAAAGTTTTAACAAAACAGTAACTACGTACACATATGAACATTACGCTAATGAAATGCATATATACATACATACATTTTTAATGTAATTATTCGCATACATAATCAGTTATTTACAGTTGCAGTGAAACTGATCGAGCACCTCACCTAATATTGCACAAAATTTCGTAACAAATAATAATAGAAAAATATGCTTAATTTGAATGAATTTTTTAACATTTGCTATGTCAGAAAACCGGTTTTTAGGGTTCCGTACACAAAGTGTAAAAACGTAACCCTATTGTTTTCGCTACAATGTCTGTCCGTCTGTCTGTCAGCGCCTTTTATCTCTGGAACCGTAATAGGTAGACTCTTGAAATTTTCACAGATGATGTATAGCTGTTGCCGCTATAGCAACAAATACTAAAACTTATAGGGTGTTCCAATAGAGAGGTGTTATTCACGATTATGTGCATATTTCGTGAACTATAGGTGGGATGCACTTGAAATTTACAAACAGTAATTAAAACATAGTTCACTATATAAAGAACTATAAAAAAATGAAAATAAAAATTAAAGGGTGTTCCGATAGTGGTGTGATTTGCATGTATACGGCCTAAGTTTTGATCCATAATAGGTAGACTCTTGAAATTTTCACAGAAACTGTATAGCTGTGGCCGCTATAGCAACAAAAATTAAAACTTATAGGGTGTTCCAATATAGAGGTGTTATTCACGAATATGTGTTTATATCTTGAACTGTAGGAGGCATACACTAAAAATTTACAAACAATAATTAAAACTTAGTTCGCTTTATAATCAAGTCTAAAAAAATAAACCTAAAAATTAAAGGGTGTTCCGATAGTGGTGTGAATTGCATGTATAACGCCTAAGTTTTGAACCATAATAGGTAGACTCTTGAAATTTTCACAGAAGGCGTATAACTGTGGCCACTATAGCAACAAATACTAAAACTTATAGGGTGTTTCGAAAGTCACGTGTTATTTGCCTTTATATTTTTATTTCTTGAGCTATAGGAAGCAACCACTTAAAATTTGCAGTGATTTCAACTATGTTCGGGTTATAAGCAAGTATACAATATTAAATCTAAAAATTATCGGGTGTTCCGTTAGTGACGTGATTTGTAGGTGTATATGGCATAGGTTTTGAGCGATAATAGGTAGACTCTTGAAGTTTTTACAGGATGAGTATTACTATGGCCACTATAACAAATAGTAAAAATTAAAGGGTGTGCCGACAGTGACGTGATTTAGTAACTTATTTTTTTAATAGCAATAGGTAGACTCTTGATATATACATAGAAAGAGAACTGCCATGGCCGCCATAGCAAATAACAAAATTAATGGGTGTTCCGATAGAGACATGATTGGTACGTAAGGTAAACTCTTTAAATTTTCACAGTATATGTTGTACTTCGGCCTCTGTAAGAATTACTAGTATCTAAAGGGTGTTCCATCAGTGACATGTTTTTCACGTATATTACCTTATTTTTTGAACAGCAATAGGTAGACTAATGTATATTTCTATAGATAGTGTATTAACATGGCCGCTATAATAAAAATTGTTAAAATTAAAGGGTGTTCCAACAGTAATGCAGTTATGACTTTAATTTTAAAATTAAAGGGTGACTCATAAGACATAAACATAGTACGGAACCCTAAGTGTGTGAGTCTAACTCGCACTTGACTAATTTATTTTATTTTTATATATTTTAGTTATTGAATCTTCAATATATTTGAACTAACAATAATTACTCATATCTCAAGTCTAAAATAAATAATAAATATACTTAATAAGTCCAGCCAGTGCTGGACTAAAATAATATATGTTTCACGATCAAATCATTTAGGGGTCATCCCTCTACACGCAAAGAAAAAACATGGTTGATGTAACCATAATCGAAGAGCAACATGTTACGATTGAATTATATGGTTATATTCAAACCATATTATTTTAAACCATAATAATATGGTTGTGGTTGAAACAAATTATTGTCTTACATAAAAATAACATTGTAAACTACAACCATAATTATGTTTATAATATAAAAATACTATAATAAAACATATAATAAAAAATACTTAACTGAAACATGTAAATGTTTATATGTGACAACGTATTAATATATTTATAAATACCCTGCAGGAAATATCAATAATGAATCTGTACTGACTTACTATTGACACAGTCACCAGTACTAGTGTCATAATACCCCAGACAATGCTATTTACTACAGACATTTAACATGTGCATGTCATTGAAAATCCAGTACTGACATTGGTACTATTGACTAGGTAGTTCTTTTGGGGCCATATGTAGACATTGGTACATTTTGGTAATTCTAGTCTACACTTTTGGTACATTTCTGAAATAGATTGGACAATGAAAATGCATATTTTCTTAACTTTAGTGGTTTTATTAAAAAATAAATAAATGACTAAAAAGTACTAATTAATAACAGTTTTCTAACATAAAATCTAAAAATTTAAATTTTTCGTATGTTAATATGAACAATTCAATAAGGTTGTTAAGACTATGATTATAAATAATTTCAGTTAAGAAAATGTTAAAAATTAATCTTTGTTTGAAGTGTCTTTATCCATTTGTTTTCCGTTTGATTTTGCTTTGTCTCGACCTATTTGTTAAAAAATTTCCTTTTTTGCCGCTGAAATGCTGCTCGAAGCGTTTTATCCAAAAATTCACTAACAGTTGAAATAACTTCTAAATATTATGAAAAAAAATTGTCAAAATATTACAAAACATAAAATAAACAACAAACTTTTTACTTATTAAAACTTTAAACAGATTTGTAAAATCATGCAATCTCTTTTTTCCAAATGGTCCATATATATTGCAGCTCATAATAATCGTTTGACCAAATTCTTGGTGAATGTTACGTTCAGCATTGCCAACAAGCAGTGACTGGATTTGCCTAATCTATTAAATATAAATCGAAAATTCAATACTTTTCAATAAATTCGTTTCAAAACAAATAGAAATACTTGCGTATGGGTCTGAATGAATGGCTAAAATAGCATCCAGTTCTTTTATTTTTACTCTCACCTACTTGGGAAAAATAAGATTTGTAGCAACCATATTTTACTTAACAATTCTGTCTAGCAAAACTTTATACTCCGCCAGAATGTCCAGCAAGGTGTTATGCCGTTTTGATGATTTGAAACACAATTTATATTGATTTTTTGAATATTTAAAATAAACGTATTTTTTGTTTGCACCTGACGTATGTACATACACATGTATGTATATTTTTAACAAGAATAAAAAATTAAGAAGCAAAAAATAAAAAAATGTAGACGATTTGTTGACAATGACGCCAAAGAGTCACCATAATAGTTGACAAAAGTGTTGACATGGGGGCCATTGCCCCAAATTTCCTTCAGGGTAACAAAAACCAAATACACGAATATTTCCATTTAGACTTTTCGACATTTCGACATTTTCTGCTTAGCTTTTTATATATGTATATTTTTGATATTTTTAATTCAAAACTATTATTTATAATAAAAAACAAATTTATTTGTTGACAACAAATGTTTATTAAACGTTTTACGGTTTCAGATGAACCCGATGCTTACACACATATTTTTGAACTGAAAAAAGGCCAAAACCAAGATATGTTTTTTTAAAACCAAACAATTTTTGTTTATTTTTAGTCATACTTAACATGTTTAATAATAATATATTATGGTTATAAATATTATTTTATTTTTAAATATTAAAAAAATTTGGCTGTGGTTTGAATTTTAATATGGTTCACATCACTCATATTGCTTTTTTGGTGCGTATAACCATGGAATCATTAACTGTTAACATAAACTTGTTTATCGTGACCAAAAGTTTGTTTAAAATAACTATAATTTGTTCACAGCAAACATGTATTGTTACAGAGAATATAGTGTAGTTGTCGTGACCAGACAACAACCATGTTTTTTCTTTGCGTGCAGTAATTATATCCCTGTTGATTTTAATGATATCGAAGTTTTAGAACATTTTGTGGTATAAAACTGAGAAATAAATATCAGTCTTACACCCAGAGGACACGAATTGAGGAAATCCAGAGAAGATGGTTGCCATGCGCTCAATTCAACAGCGAAAAAGGAATAATTAAACATGTTTATACAAATTCCTGACACAATTTTTTTATACATTTTTTATTATTATTTTAACCACAAACCAATAAACTACGATGACAAATAATATTTATTTTTTAAATTTTTTTTGGTTACCTACAAAAAAACTATGGTTTCAGAGTAAAATTGAAATAGTTAAAACCAACCATGTTGAAATTTTTTGTACGTAGTAACCATTTAATGATACAATTTTAACAAAAACATTTTTATGGGGATCAAAATACTTTTATAAACAACTAAAATTTATTTATCGCAACTTTATATTGTTACAGAGAACATTATTTTGTTCTTGTGACTATACCATAACCATGGTATTTATTTGTATGTAGGTAGCATCATATAATATATAGGGTGATTAAAGTAGAGATGCTTTTTTCAATAGCCTTTTTTGACACATCACGTGTGAGTCGTATCATGCTGTTATGTTATTTTTGTTTAGTATTGTTTGGCATTTCATAATGGAAAGACTTACGCCTGAATCGCTTCGCTCTATGGGCTCTTGAAATGTTCCAAGAAGATCCCACGTTTTCGAGGCAAATTTTGTTTAGCGATGAGGCCCATTTCTGGCTCAATGGGTATGGAAACAAACAAAACAGCCACATTTGGGACGAAGAGCAACCTGAAGAGATTCAAGAGCTGCCACTTCATTCAGAAAAAAACAACAGTTCGGTGTGGTTTGTGGGCCGGTGGAATCATCGGTCCTTATTTCTTTAAAAATGATGCCGGTGAGAACGTAACTGTCAATGGCGACCTTTATCGACCTTTATTATTATTATACGTTCCCACGACAATTAGATCTTCGCTCCGGAACGACCCGAGTATTACTCGGCCAAAGATTGTCCACCCAGCAACAGCTTTACCAACCGAAAGTTTTTTCCTCAGGAAAGAACTTCCGACAACAGCAGATCTGTTACAACAACAACCTTTATCGTGCCATGATAACCGACTATTTGATACCTGAAGTTGAAGCTCGTGCTCTCGGCGACATATCGCATCAATCAATTTATTGCGAGAAAATTTCGGTGGGCACATAATTTCACGTTTTGGGCCGCTCAATTGGCCACCGTTAAAGTGTAAAGTTTATGCGGACAAACCCGCTTCGATTCAGGCCTTGGAGGAAAACATCACTCGTGTCATACGCCAGTCACCAGTCGAAATTCTCAAAAGAGTTATCGAAAGTTGGACTCAACGGTTGGACCATCTGTGACGTAGCAATGGCCAACATTTGATAGACATAATCTTTAAAAAATAAATGCCAAAGAATGTTCTTTCAAATGATAATAATCATTCTCCATTATATTTGAATTTTTTGTGTTTTTTTCTTTAAAAAAGTAGGGAACCTCGAAATGGATCACCCGTTATATACATTGATTTTAAAAATTTTTGTTGTTAAGTGAGTCTCTGAAATCACCATGACATAAATCTAAACTAAACTATGAAATCTAAACTATTCAAAGTAGAAAATGCATTACCTTCTGCTAGAATTCCTATTACGATTTAAAATTAATCACATAATTTGTAAAAAAAATATTATTTCAACCCTTATAGTAGTAAGCCTAGAATAAACAACTAACTAAAGTCTTAACCATTAATTTGTATGAACACTTTTTTATTGCTCTTAGCGATAGTTGTTGAATTTTAGCTGTTTTTAGCCAATGGCCAAATCTAAGGAGCAACTCAACTATATCAGCTGATATATTTAGAGTTTCCAGGAATTCTAATAACAAGTCCATTGTAATATTTAATTTTTACCAAAATCACTAATAAACAAACTAAGTTGCTCATTCACTAAATAATCAATAATATTCCGGGTGTTGACAGACAGTTTGCAAAAGGAATTGAATATTTAGTTACTTATTAAAATATTTAGGAAATTAAAATTTAATTAATTATAAATGAACATATTTTTATTGGAAGATATTTTTTTTTTCATTTAAAATGATTTTGTATTTTTTTTTTTACTTTTTAACCAGTTCGTGGCAACACTGCCCCACAAGTGTTCCAGGCACTTTGCCAGTGTATAAAACATGCACATAATTAATTCAATAAATTTAACAGTTTTAACAAAAAATAATAAAATGTATTCAATAATGTTCAAAGTAAATATATATGGACAGACTACAAAGGTTATTTTTTCGCCATAATTATAGAAGGCTCTCACAGCGTATGAGTAATAATAATAATTATAAAAGCCTCTCACAGCGTATGAGTAATAATAATAATGAATAATACTTATTCGCACAAAAAACTACTTAAATATGGATTTAATTAAGCGAGCATGAATATGAAAAGATTAGTCATTATAGAATGAATAAAAACTAAAAACACTAAAATAAGCTACAAAAATCAAAATAATAATGAAAATATTTTTAATGTTTATTAAACATAAAAATTAATAACTGCAACGAAAGAAATTTTTATAAACTAACAAAAACTAATTAAACACAACGAAAATGTCACATTTTACAACAATATTGGAAAATTTGCGCATGGTGGCCATAAAAAGAAGTCCATTAACACAGCAGAGGCAAAAGCAACAGCAACAACAACAGCAACAGCAGCAGCAACAAATCGCCAAATCAACCTCAGACCAACAGCAGCAACAACAACCACCACATGTAACAACTTCTCACGAAATAACAACAACAACAACAAACACACATAATGATGAACAGCAAGTACTTGAACAGGATGTGAAAATTAATGGTGATAATAAACACATTAAAGTTATTATTTGCAAACAACCACCAACACCACAGTCACCCGAAGCACCACCAACAACACCAGCAGCTATCATTGCACCCCAATGTACAAAATCGACTAACAATCAAAATAATCAAGATCACACAGATAAAATCGTTGGCGGCGGGAATGCTGGCGGCAATACTCATCACTTCACTGCAGCCGATAAAAAACTAATCAGCCATAAGAGACAAAGTATTTCTGCACGTGGTGCCGAATATTCATTGGCGAAAAATTCACCTGGACGTGAACGTAATCGTGGTTCTTCAAATGTAATAGTAGAAGTTGATGGTGTCACAACAGCTGCTGGGACGAAAACTGTTATGGGTTCGAGAGGACCACCACGTGAACTATCGCCAACCCCGAAAAATCAGCAGCGCAGAATGTCAACAGATTTTCGTTCTCGTGCCGGCAGTTTTATACATGTTGATGAGGAGGGACGCAGTATATTGATGCGTAAGCCGGTGCGCTTGAAAAACATTGAAGGACGACCAGAAGTCTACGATACATTAAATTTTAAGGGCAGGGAGGTAAGTGGTTTAGTTAATTTGCTTATTTATTTATTTATTTATGCCCAAATTCATAAAAATAAAAGTGTACTTGAAGTATACTTTATAACTTTATATAGAAAAATATTTGTATGAGAAATTTTTGGCTGAAAAAAAAAGGAAAAAAACGAAATGCTTTTAAAAGGCTTAAGAAAATAACTTATACTTAAACGGGTATATCACAATATTATATATTGAGGATGATAATATAAAAATATATTTTTTTGGTTTATAAAAAGTTTATTAAACAAATTTTATATGAAAATTTGTCTTATAAATCTTTTATAAAACAAGAATATTTTTTTATATATTTGGCTCTAATTTTATAAAACGTTAAAAGCAATCAAAGCGAAATTCTTCTCAGTTGTTTTATACCTATTATAATAAATGAAAAATATCCTATCATAAATTTACCTGTTCTCCCGAAATCTTATATACTTAACAAGCTTGATCCTCAATGTAAGACGACGGTCGCGATGGTGCTTAGCCTTGTAACCAATTTCAAAGAACATATTTGTACTTGTTAAAATCGAATTTTCTAGCATCTTACAGTGGTTTAAAAACGGTTTATTTTAGAAATAATTGGGAAGAATACTGAACATAACTTAAGAATAATTCTTGCAATAAAACCGACTACAAAACAAATATATGTGCATCAATTCTAAACTAAAAATTTAAAAAAGAAATAATCTGTAAGAAATAGTACTGAAATCAAATACTTGTTGCTCTAACGGACATAGTAATATACGTTCTGTACATTCAAATGTCTATCCATAATGGTTAAGCAGATAACGCCATATACGACAAATTACCTTAGATATGAGGACACCCTTTATTTTTTTAAACTTATTATTACTGACACAGTAATAAAAAGTATCGGTTCCAAAGATATGACCATATAGCTTAAACAATATCACCTAGGGGACACCCTTTAATGTACAATTTTAAATTAAACACTTATTTCAAAGGACAGAGTCTTTGTAAGTTTCAAATGTCTGTCTAAAACGCTTTAAAACTTTGGCCATATGTATCAATTTTCATCAACTATTGAGACACCCTTTATAATTTTAAATATTTATAAAAGTTGTTATACGGGACATAGTAGTGGAGATTCTGTCTAATTTTCAATTATTTGTCTATAACGGTTCAGAAGATAGGGCTAGATAGGTCAAATTACATCAATTATGGGGACACCCTTTAGTTTCCAAATTTAAATTATATACTTGATGTTATAACGGAGTTAGATCTACAGGTTCTTTGTAAATTTCAACCGTCTCTCTGTTACGGTTAAAAAGTTTTGCAATATACATCAAATTACATCAACTATTGGGACACCCTTTAACTTCTAAGTATAAATATTTAATTTCTAATTACAAATATTGGACATTCTGTCCAATTTTCAAGTGATTGTCTACAATGGTTCAAATTGTTCATATATTTAAATTGACGTCACATATGTCTCCATATTTAAGTTTATTTTTTTTTTATTAATTTCTGTTATTGGCAGCTATAGTAATAAGCAGTTTTTTTTTAAATTTAAAAAGGGTGCGGTTCATAATACACGTAAAAAACACGTATGTTGTATGGGGACACCCTTTAATATTTAAAATTCTGAACTTCTTTTAAAATGGAACCAATCTGTAAGCATTTCCTTTCTAATAAAGAAAAAAATTTTAAAATCGGTTCAGAAATAACTGAGTTCTGCGGGCACAAACATAAAAAAGCAACATTCAGACGAATTGATAACCTCCTTCTTTTTTTGAAGTCGCTTAAAAATGCAAAATGATTTTATACACATTATATACACGTTTATATAACATATAATGTTTATAAACATTATATGTTTATAAACATTATATGTTTATAAACATTATATGTTTATAAACATTATATGTTTATTAACATTATATGTTTATAAACATTATATGTTTATTAACATTATATGTTTATAAACATTATATGTTTCCAAATGTTTATAAATATGTAATGTTTATAAACATATGTGTTTATACACAATTTAACAGAGAAAATTGAAAAAAAAACATAATTATATATTCACAATGGTCCTATAAGAAACGATTAAATTTTCTGTGTATATGTAATTAGTCGATAAAAATCAAAGGGTATAAAAATTTTCAAAAATTAGTCACAGGAAATCCCACAAGTCCCAAAATAAAGAAAAATATTTCAAAAATTGCATTTTTTTAGCCTTTTTCTCATAAACTCCACACATGGACTAGGGATCATTAAATATTTTCCGCAATGATTGCCAGTTTACATATCTATTTATACCAGTTTTCTTTACCTGGTCTCAGCTTTTGGACTTTAGAGCATTTAGGCTAAAGTCAAAATTTCGTTGTAAAATAGGTCAAATTGCAAGACGCCCAGCTCCCGAAAAAGAATTATATTTTTTACATGAATTTTGGTTTAAAAATGTGTGGACTTTTCACAAAAATATACAATTTTTATGTACTTCTTCAGAAAATTTTTTGAATTTTATATTAGGCCTATATAACCAGGGATGTGTACTTTTATATAAAGTAAATACATAAACCATATAAAAGTAAGAGGCTTAAAACCGAATTATGTTTTTTTAAAAAAGCTGAGAAAAGGCAATCACCTCGAATTTTTGCAATATTTGAAATTCTGACTGCTTGAAAATTGTATTAGATATTTTGAAAAAACTTAATTAGGACATAATTTATACATAGAAACATTAGTTTGTAGAGCCTTAAAACTATATATAACTTTATAAAATTACAACTGTGCCGGCCACTTTGTCAGAGTTCTTTCAATATTTTGTTGGATTTTGCTTTAAAAGTAATCCACACCAAATTTGAAGACTCTTACTGTTATAGTGCTGCAGATATCGTTTATGTATTTGCATAATATAGAGGTAATTATCCCTGCGTTATTACTTAGCAACAAAGGTTTTATATAAAATTCTTAAATTTATATAAAATTCTAGAATTATTGTAGGGTTCTTTAAATAGTGTTAAAAATTTTCCGCTGAAAAAACCAATGAATCGTTAAAATTAGAAGTGAAATATTTTTATCGGAAAAAATTATCCTATACATATTTGAATGTAGATTCTTAGGTACCTCCCCTTCACATAATTTTATTTAAATTCAGCCAGCGAATACAGACAGACAGACGGACAGACACAGACAAAAATTTTACTAACTGCACTAGAAACAAAATTTTCAAAAAATATTTCATGTACAGAAATGATCCCTTTATAGTTTTATTATATGTATGTATAGATACCCGTATATGGTCTATGCAATTTTAAGGTGCTAGGTACGTAACTTTTAGGACACATAGTGCCACTCTTGGCTAGTAAATGTCAAATTTTAGATCAATCGGACTATTTGTATTCTGCCCCACTGTGCGCTGTTTAATAGAAAATCGACTCATTTTGGTACGCGCAGTTTTGATACTGATTAAAAGTCAATATTTCAAGCAAAATAATCTGTCAGTGAAAAAAATATGTATGAATTAAAAAGTAGTATTGAGGCTACACTGCACAGTGGGGAAGAATCAAAATATTTTGGAAATAACCTAGTCATTTATAAACGGCTAGGATCTTCGTTTTTTGATCCCAGCTAGGGCATTTTAGAATATACAGGCTAAAGTCAAAATTTCGATATAAATTAGGTCATATTGTGGGACTATCTATCTTCTACAAGAATGATCAATTTTATAAATTTTTTCTTTAAATGTACACACATACAGTTAGCTTATTCAAAAATATAAAATTTTTATATATTCCTTAAGAAAATTTTTTTATTTTTGGATTTTTGAAATTGAAAATCGTCTAGTTTTTAACTCAGTAAAGATACAATCTTCAAATTTATTAAAAATATTCAGAGTTTGGCTTGCTAACTACGGTAAAAAATTTAAAAATATTTGGTAAAAATTGTACCCAATATTTTGAAAAAAACTGGCCCAGGGTAGCGAAAAATAAAAAATTTAATTTCTTAAAATGCTTATAACTCAATAATTTGAAAATTTAAATACCATTTTGTAGGTATTGACAAGACCATGTGTAAATTTAATAAATCAGAATAAAACTGAAGAAATGGCAAGCTGTAAAAGAATTTTAAGGTGTGAGGTTCCCAACTTTGAGACCACGTAGTGCCACCCCTGGAGGGTGTATGGTACCCACCTTTTAAACTTAAGTTCAAATACTCCTCTGTTATGTTCATGTCAAATTTTGGATCAATCGGCCTAGCCTTTTTTGAATGACTAGCTTATTTCCAAACTATTTTGATTCTGCCCCACTGTGCACTGTAAATACATAATGGCTTTTTTGTAGACAAAAACAAAAACAAAAACAAAATACCTACCTGCCATTTTACTAGCCATACTCTACTTCAAATTTGTAGAACAACGAACTCTATAAAAAATGTGGAATGGACTACACTCTACTTTACCGTACCTCATGGAAACAAATATTATTATGGATATATTACATATAATAAAATAGTAACTCATTTCCTGTCTGTCTGTATGTCTTTCTTTTTTTGTGTTCGCATCACGTAAAAACTATTGGATGGATTTAAAAAAAAATTTAAAATCCTGTTTCCAATATAGGATCTTATTTCCAAGAGAAAGTGGAGAAAAAGCGGTGACAGTACGCCGATTTTTTTTTAGCCGGTACTGCTTACTACTTTTAGTTTTGTAAACAGTATAAGCAACAGATGGTGCTGTTTTAAAATAATGAGTAAATCATTTCCTGTCTGTCTTTTAAAGAGCTTAACAATAATTTTTAAAATTTTATATAAATTTTAGGCCCATTATTATAACCTGCCTTTAGCTAAAGTTAGGATTTTGTTGGAGCGATAAATAGTTTTTCGTTATTAAAAGTAAGCTAAAAACCACTTTTAACTATCACGTACTATAAGGACAACTTATAGCAATGAGCATTATACGAAATCCTAACTTTAGCTAAAGGCAAGTTATAATAATGGGTCTTAGAATTGTTTTCAGGGATGGGTACCTTTATATAAAGTAAATACATAAGAGTCTTGAAATTTGGTGTGCATTACTTTCCAAGCAAAATCGAACAAAATATTGACAGGACGCAAAAAAGTGCATGTGGGCACAGCTAGTAAAGAATAAAACTTCAAAGTATATTCAAATCGAAAAATGAATTATTTTCATTTTGGGGCAAATAATCACTTTCCTTTTATAAACAAAAAATAAACAGCTCTTCATTGCCATATACCAAATGCAAATGCTGAATTTCATTCTTATACATCAAACGTTATGACATGTAGAAACTCAGGAGACTTCAAAACATATAAATCCTTCGAAATCCATAAATTGATTTTCTTCAGGATTACCATTACTAAAGATGATTCTTATAGTTTTACTTTACTATACGTCGTATAGGTAAAGTAAATAGATAAGAATCATCTTTAGTAATATGTAAGTAAGTAAGTAAGTAAGTACATATATAGCTCATACACAAACATAAATCAAAACTTAAAAACTTTAGCAAAAATATGTGAGTGAAATTGTGTGTGTGGGGCGTTAAGACTTGAAGCTGGCATATCTCACATTTCGAAATTTATCCACTTCTTTCTTATAATTTAGACATTCTAAAGTATTGTTTTACGTAAACCCTCTATATATACAACTTATCACTAACACATGAGCAAAATGAATTTTAAACACTGCTGCTCTGCTGGTCTTGCTAACAGAAATGTCTAATTAAAAAATGCTTATTGCAAAATGCTCATTATAAAGAAACAACAAATTATAAAAATAATGAAAAACATTTTAATAAATTAAAAAAAAAAAAAATTGAAGCCACCCCTTCTTATAATTAATGGCGAAGAAACGTATGTAGATTTTAAAAATAAATTAAAAATTAAACTCAAAACAAAGAAAAACAATATAAAAATTCTAAAAAACCCAAATGCAAGACTTTAATTCACTTTCCTTTCCAACAACACAAAAAAAGAAGAAACAAAAAAAAAAAACCTTAAAGATTAAGCATTCATGCATGAAACTACACACACACACACACTCTCACACATGACCGTATATATATTCAAAATGCAAATTTATGCAACATACAACACACTCATACAACCCGTATGTGTGTAAATAACCTAACAAACAAGAAACACAAAACAAAACTTTGAAACTTAAACAATGCAAATGAAATTAATGAATAGAAAAATACAAAAAAAAAAAAAAACAAAAATAAAAAAATTAAATGAAAGTTAAATTAAAACCACAAGTCGGATGGATGTTGGTGTTAACAAGTTGTATCTAAAAGTTTTTGTAAATAAAAACATGTGTATTTACTGGCAGTTACAGTGCGTTAAATCTAAAGTTGAACAAATTAAAATAATCTGAATTTGTTAGTTAGACGCCACAGTGGGTGCGATCAGTAAATAAGTGCTAACTCTGAACTTTTAGTCAGATTTGTATGAAACTTGGGACTGCGGATTTTCGAATTTTTACTTAATCTAATAAGATAAAATAATGCAAATACGAGGTCTGTTCAAAAGAAAAGGTGAATTTTTAATGTTGGTACACATGTGTTAGTCATATGTTGGCATAATCAGTCAATTTGGATTAGTACCCACTGCTAAAGAGAAGGAGCATTAAGGCTTTCTAGAAGGCCTCTTTACTCCTTCTTTTAGAGGCACAAGGCCTTCCGTTCGCATTCCATTCTCATATCTTTTTTACATAGGTTACCATTGGGGAGCAGGCCTTCCAGTCTCTCTTCTGCCGGCAAGCGTTTCAGAAAGTCTTCCGATAATTGTCTGCCAGAAAGCCTTTAATTTAATGCCTCTTAGAAGGCTTTTCTGGGACAAGATTTTCATTGTTTTTCTAATTTTATTAAGCACTTTTAAGTTTAATTGAAATATTAAAATTTTTTGGCAATCGAACCGTCAACCTCCTGGTGATAGACTAGCGCACAACTAGTTAGTCTATCGAAGCATCTAAAACGCAAGCAGCAATGATGTAGATAAAGGGCATTTCAATGATCCTTTTTGTAAATGAGAAATCTAAAAATAAAAAATTATGGCATATAAAATGAGTAGACATTCCTACTTCCCTATTAAGAGAAGCGAAGTAGAAATGTGTACTGGATCTTTTAGAAGAATGAGACAAGGCATTCTTTGGAATTCACATACAAATTAGGATTGTATCCGACAGAAGGTCTAAGAATGCCTTATAGAAGGCCTTAAGTTAGAAGGTCTCTTTAGTTTTACCACTGGGTAGTTTGTTGTTGCCAACTGAAAAGGTTAGTGATGTTTACTCCTTCTTTTAGCGGCACAAGGCTTTCCGTTCGCATTCCATTCTCATATCTTTTTTACACAGGTTGTCATTTCGAAGCAGGTCTGCCACTCTCGCTTCTGCTGGCAAGCGTTCCAGAAGGTCTTCCGATAATTTTCTACTAGAAGGACTTTAATTTAATGCCTCTTAGAAAGTTTTTCGTAGCAAAAACTAAAAAAAGTTCTAGGACAAAATTTTTATTGTTGTTCTAATTTTAATTAAAACTTTTTTGGATATCGAATCGTCAACCTCCAGGTGACAGACTAGCGCTATATAATGGATCAAAGAATATGACATATAATGGATCAAAGAATATGTATTAAATTTTGCTTTAAAAATTGTGGTTAAGTGCTCCAAGGTATTTGAAATTTATATTGTGGCATTCGGTGATTCCAATTTGCCTCAAAAAAGTGTTTATAAGTGGTAGAAGCGCTTTACAGAATGCCGAGAAGATGTTGATGACGATGAGCGTCCTGGAGTTACAGCCACGTCAAAAAGGGAAGAAAGCATTGAAACATTAAAAATAGTTGTTTTGTAAAATCGTCGAATCACTATTAGGGAACTTGGAGAGAATGTTGGCATATCAATCGGCTTATACCATGCAATTTGCTCGAATGTTTTGGGCATGAAACAAACGTGTGGCAGCGAAGTTTGTTTCAAAATTGCAATACTAATGCTAATTTTCACATTAGTATCGCTCAGGAGTTGTTGAATGACGTCAACGACGATCCAGGTTTGCTCAAAAGGGTCATAACTGTTGAAGAAAAGTGTGCATATGGTTATGACGTCGAAACCAAGGCCCAATCATTCCAATGGAAGCACGATAAGTTCGATTAATTGTGAAGGTTTTGCTCACTGTTTTCTTCGATTACAATGGCGTGGTGCATCTGAGTTCTTGCCAACAGGTCGTACGGTTTATAAGAAATACTACAAAGGAGTTATGCAACGTTTGCGTGAAGCAACACGGCTCAAACGGTAGGAATTGTGGAATAAAATCATGGATTATGCAACACGATAATGCACCAGCTCACACTCACGCTTGTTGGTGATTTTGTGTCCAAAAACAACCTCCACTTCATGCCGCAACCACCTTATTCACCAGATTTGGCTCCCAGTGATTTTTTTCTATTCCCAAAACTAAAGAGACCAAAAGGAAAAGAAAGCGTTTTGCCACAATTGATGAGATTAAGCCAGATTCGAAGAACGCGCAGATGGCCATACCGAGAAGCGCATTTTGGAAGTGCTTAGAAGATTGAAAGAAGCGCTGGCATTAAAGCATTATATCTGAGGGGGATTATTTTGTGCGGGACAAAATGGACATTGATGAATAAATAAATAATTTTCTCAAATATTCAATTCACCTTCTCTTTTCATTTAGGATATAATGATATGCGATACAGATTTACGTCTGACTTCTGAAAGAGAGATAAGCAGGAAGATCCTTAAGGTTTCAGCAGATCCACACTTGGTCCCATGCCGATGCCCGAATAAATGTTTTTATCCTAGGTATATCGCAGCCCATAGGTCTGCAGGTCATGTTGCCTCTGACTGCCAAGAACCGCCGCCCTGTCAGTACATACAACGACAAATGAGGTGCTTCACCGTCTCTCCCTCCTTCTCATCCTAACAACTTCCACAGTCATTATATGGAAGATATAATTTGTTAGCGTGAATACCAATGACGGAGTGCCCAGCCACTAGTGTGCCCATGTGTTCTCGAGGTGTACTCAGTAGGCTTGCAGTCGTCTTGCCATAGAAATCTCAAAAACGGGTAGGCTACCTCGTTAGCGGGTCGCGGGAATGTAATTGAGCACATTCGTTCTCAACTACATTCCATGGTACCCCTGTGTGCCGCGGTACCCAAAAGAGTTCCAGATTCGAATATCTTGCCATCTCGTCTAGAAACATCCGGCATTCGCGAACCAATCGGGACATTGTATAGACGACGCTGCTTATCGCAGCTTTACTGTAGGTTAAAATCGGGATGTCTTTTCCATATAACCTGTGGTAACTTAGCCAGGTTGCTGCTTTTTTATGGCTGAAATTTCGACCTAAACGTGCTGCACTTCATCCTAGTTTGAAACCGAGTAATGAAAACGCCTTTCCCTACTCCACTACGCCTCCTACGCAACCACAACGTTACTCTCCAAAGGACCTCACCAATAACCGGTCATAGGGACTGGAGAAGTACCCATGGTTGTACTGGGTCCCTTGTTACGAGTCGATTGGCCACTGATCGGACCTCAGAGGTTTTATTTTTTAGTCGGGGTCTGGTGCCCCATATACCCCAGAAGCATTGGCGTCAAGATGTTAAAAGTCAACATGTTAAAAGTCAACCGATTAGCTCGAAAACTAGAAATAATTAAACAAAGCGATTAATATACAAAGTGGATATTTTTTAAAGACAACACTATCTCTGCGAAGCTTTTTGCTTGTCTGCAGAAAATAACCAGAGTCTTTAGTGGGAGCCAAACCCACAACCTCCAGACTGATAAACTAGCACGCTACCGCTTTGTAAACAAAGTTATGGTTTGCTCAAACTTGGTTGTTTGTTTCTATAGTAATTGTTGTTGCTGATATAAGCACATATCCCGATAACCTACCTACGTGAACTACCTACTAATTGTCCAATTTCTTTTTTTGTTTAATTGAGCAAAGTTGGTGATTATTTGGTGAAATTTCTTAACCACTGTATCTTCTTCTGTGTTTGACTGTTTCAAAACGGGGTTAAAATATGCAAATATCTAGAAGCATGTGTTAATACTTAACATGTATAAGTATTTAAATGAAACTTAACACATTTGTATGTTGTGTAAATAGCTTAAATGTTGTTTGGGAGCAACGATAATAGTCTGTGATGAAAATTACACTTTAATCCTGCCGGCTGGTCTATTTCAACAGCAGTACTATGGCGTGTTTTTTCTTTTTGAGAGGCGGAGAACTTTAAATTGTCATTTTTAATTATTTTGGAAATTTAACATGAATTGCCAGATTAACGTTTGAAAATGTTTTAAATTTATTTTGAAAATCATGGCTCAGTTCGGCAAACCATTTTTCACTAGAGCGATTTGAAAAGCTAAATATCATTCTATGGTAATACGTCGAAACATAATTTTCTCCCGAAAACTCATTCCTTGGTACGCTTTATAGGCCGGTGGAATAATTAGTCCATTTGTCTTCACAAATAACTATAGACACTAACAGTCAATGATGGATGCTAAAGAGACTTTCTCATTTCCATTTTCGTGCCTCAATTGAAAGGCATTAGTACTGCAGACATGTGGTTTCAGCAGGATGGTGGCAGTGCGCGATACTAACAATTTACTAAGCGAAACATTTGGCGAAGGAATGATTTCAAGAAATCTATTACATGTTATCTGGCCAATTTGCTCAATTTATTTGTAGCCATTCGATTATTTTTTCTGGGGATCTGTAAAGTCTCACGTCTATGCAGCTAAACCTTAAGCGATCGGCAACTTGGGAGCGAATATTTTAAGAGTTATTTCCGAATTTAGATGAGATCGTTTTGGGTCTAACAGTTCCGAATAATATTTGACGGTAATCATTGTAACCTTGTCAAGGTAATAGTATGAATGACATCGCGTACATTCCAAAAACTGTGCCCATGATCTTGGACGATAGACCCACCTTACGCTTCTTTGGCGCAAATCCAGCCGAAGTAATTCCCTGGTTGGTTTGTTACTTGATCTTTGGTGTGTTGTAAAGGACCCTTGTTGTGACACACAGTTACAACAGCTCATTCGCATTGCGCCTAAGATGTTTAGCTAAATACAACTGTGCAGCGGTCATACACTGATGGATTCAGCACATAGCACGCGAATAACTTTTCCATATTCAATATTTGTGCAGAATTTTTACTCACCCTATTGAGATACCTAACGTCCCCCTCTTTTATTGTAAGATCTTCTAGTGTCATTAATATTATCGTCTATTTTTTGCGTGACGACCTGAACTTTTTGTGTCAATTGTGCTGGCAACACCACAATAGAACTTCTTTTTTTATACCCTTGACCACAAGTGGAAAGGGAATATACGAGTATAAGTTTGTCAATCCGTGTCTAATTTCTACAATATTTATTTCCGACACCATAAAGTATATACATTCAGGATACTTATACATAAAAAAGTTGAATTAGCCATGTCCGTCTGACTGTTTGTCCGTCTGTCCGTGTTCGGGTATTAATGTCATTTGCCAAGGCACCAGACGAGATACAGAAGATTTATGCACACTAATCTGCCAGGTATAGTTTCAATTAGATCGCAAGGAGTGCATACAGATCTCGGGGGTTCAACAACTCCCGATTTAGTGATTATTTTTAGGTTGGTAAGGTTTTTCGGCTTTGGTTTTGTATTAAAGGCCTTTATAGAATGCAATACATATAGGGTAGCCAATTTATTCACAGGGTGCCCACTAGTAACCAGGAGCTGTCAATAGGCCCATTACGGGCGGGGGGGGGGGGGGTGTCAATATGAGGAAATGTTTTTGCATTAGTCTGACCATTCTAACGTAATATAGGTTGCAGGAAGTTTCTAATTTTTATAAAAATTTTCAAAAAAATTTGTTAAAAATTTAAAAAAAAGAAATTTCCAAATAAATTAAAAAAAAATTACAATAAATTTTTACAAAAAAATCTTAAAAAAAATCTTAAAAAAATTTGGAAAAAAAATTTTAAAATAATTTTATAAAAAATTTTACAAAAAAAAAATTAAAAAGAAATTTTCAAGATAAGATATAAGATTCGGCATGTCCTAATATAGCACTCTAACTTGTTTTCCTGTAAATATTTATGGAGCAGATTTCCCATAGTATTTATGAAGCTTTTTGTTGTCTGCTTTAAATGGCTGTCAAAAGAAACTAATAGACGCAGCTTGCTTAAAATTCGATAATTAGTGCAGCAGTAGGTAACAGTTATATATAACGAAAAGGGTGAGGGTTCGTCGCAGCAGCCCAAATCCTTTATGGGTCCCTTTTAGAGCCCCCTTTGTCCTCAATGATGAAAGGCAACTTATTTATAATTTTTTGCGTCACGTACTACCACCAGCCTTTACTCTTGACTTTAGTGGTTTAAGACTGTGGAATTGTGGCCTTCATTCTCTAGTAATTGCTAGCATTTGTCAAAGGCTTAGATACCTTATGGCATTCCCATTTAACAAGTTTCTGCCCGTGGTCCTAAGTCTTATGTTAGCCAGTGCTGGACATTCACACACAATGTGCGCTACCGTCTCAGCCTCTACCAGACACAGTCTGCAAATATAGAATATTTGAAGTTCTATAACCTGTAACTAACACAGTTCTCCAGCTTAAGGTACTTCTATTATATCTGAGCCTTTTAATGGCCTTCTTGGCAAAGGGCTCTTTGAGCACCAATCGAGCCTGTCTTGAACTTTTCAATTTAATGACTACACCCACTGTAGGACTTCCGCTCACATTAGGCCACTTCCCTGTGCCACTCTGGGTTTTGGTCCACAGAAATTTACAGCAGAGTCCATTTTTTCTATTTGTCATTCCCAGCTGTGACTATGTGTCCTTTACCCAATACCAACAGTACCTTATTGACTGAGGCACATCTATTAAGTTTTAAAACACATTCCAGCACTAGCTTGGAGTACACGTGCACTTGCCTCATTCGTTTTATAACCGACTGTTTTTCAAGTGCAAAGACAACCTTTCTTCCATGAACCCAACTTTTCAGCAGGTACTCCAAATAATACAGCAGAATTGCTTGGTTTGCGTTGAAAGTTGCGTTAAAAGTTGCGTTGAAAGTTGCTGTGCTGGAAGTATAAAAACTTTGGGAATTATCAAATTGCCATCGTATAATGCAATCTTTTAGATTACACTTAGATAAGATATGTTTTTTTTTTCATTCTAAGCGCGTTACTTCAATGCATTAGCTAACGAAAAATAAACGTGATAAATTATTCAGCTCTCATAAGTCTATACAGGAGAAACACTTATGCTCTCTGTGGACCAACTACAATGAATTTGAATAAATCTATGCAAATATTTTCACGCTCTTAATCAGCCAGCTACAATGAAGAAACCAACGAACATTTCAGCCACCTACAAGATATACTAGGGGTGAGTTTAATTTGGTGAAATAATCAGAACTGCTGGGATGGATCTGCGCATTTTAAGTGAGAAAAGAAAAAACAAATAATAAATATGAACCAAAATACTTAATTACTACACATTGTTCCATGTAAGGTTAAATATCATATTTGTGTTAGCTTTAGTGCATATTTAGTCAAAATCCCTATTTATTTTGTGTTCTGCTATTTCATTTGGTAATTTTTTGTTTTCAATTATTTTAGTCTAAACTCAAACTGTGACTGTGAGGGTCATATATAATTTTCTATTTAACTTTTTATTGCTTTTGTTCTTATTTTATTTATGATTGTAAATGAACAATATTCATATTTTTTTGGTATAAATGTTTTCCAAAACGAAATGGCAAGAAGTTAAATAAAAATAAGTAAATCTCAATTATAAAGCAGAAGAAATTGACAATTTTTCTGGCCATTAACTTTTAGTAGATAAACTATGGAAAAATTAATTTTAAGCAGGGGTGAAATCACGTGCAAATCTTATTAGCGGCATAAGAAGTGTAGAGCTACTTAATATGAAATGTAAATTTTGTAAAATGATTTTGATGTCGGCGAAAGCGCAGGAAGTTGTTTTTCCCGAAATTCTCTTTCGGAGTATTATTGGTTGCAACTGGATCAGGAAGTTGTTATACGATATACTCTCCGATACCTATACCCCCGGGAGTTCCAATTGTCACTGCAGGAATATGGCAAATGCTTTGACGCGGTCCACTCGGGGAAAATAGGGGCACCAGACGCTAGGGTTCCTAGAGCCTAAATATGGAAGAAAAGGTCTGTGAGTAAAAATCACGGGTTCTCTTCGAGGCCCGACCCAAAGTGCCCAAAGGACTGGTACCACGGGAATCGGTGGCCCCACAGAGAGCCTATCCTCTCTGTGACCGGTTATTGGTGAGGTCCCCTTCGGGGGTACACGTGGTGGTTGTGGTTTAAGATCGATTAAATAGGTAAGGTGCAAGGTCGATCAAGTGTGCTGTTGCACTCTCCACAGACGGAGTTTGGATAGTCTCCAAACCCCTAAGCAAGAGGTTATAATATGGATCTAGGCTTGCCTTGGAAAGGCTTGTCATATTATATAAATTGCTACTCATTGTGACTGTATCACACACAAAAAGCGATTGGTGGCAATCGTAAAGTGTTGTTATACTACACAATGGGGGCGCTAGTCTACGCCTAAGTTTCACTCGGTGCTAAGACCACCGTGAGGTTAGGCCGAGTATGGCAGGTACTCACGTTAATCTTGTTCCACAATACTCTCCGATAGACCCCCCGGAGGTACGAAATGTCACTGTAGCATTCCAAACGCTTTGACGACGCTAGGGTTCTTGAAGCCTTAATTTGGTAGAACAGGTCTGTATTATTATGGGCCCTCGAGGCGCGACCAGTGTTCAAACAATTGACACCTCCGTAATCGGTGGCCCCACAGAGAGCCAGTCCCATATATATGACCTATTGTTGATGAGGTCCCCTTCGGGGCTTCACATGGTGGATGTGGTTTGAATCAAGGCCTGCAATTGGTACATAGTTGATCAAAGTGTGCTGACAAAGGCATTTAAAGGTGGTGCTATTGCTCATCAAATATATAGGCTTACAATTCTCTTTTTTATACTGCTCAGAATTTTATGCTGCACCAGGTCAGTATTGAGGCTTCAGATAACAACCAGCATTTAGATAAGAAAGCATTCACCTGAGTTTAATATAATTCTCCACCAAAAAATGATCCTAAATGTGTAATTAAGCCGTTAGTAATAACAAATAGATTTAAGCCTGTTAAGGGTTGATAAAATATTAGGTAACCTACAATTAAAATCCATCGTATTAAACTAAAATACGATGTTATTATTTTTTTCTAGCGAGTTTGCTAAAACCTAAAACACACAGTTCATGAAGCTTTGAAGGTTGCGAGTTTCGGATTGAAAATAAGCTGCATTTGCCTTCTATATTATTTAAGCCATCGTATTCTGTTAGAGTTTTATTGGGATCATGCTCTAGTGGTTTCGATGATTTTATTATGTATATGTATGTCAAAAACAAGAAATACAAGGAGCAAGACAGAAACTTTCATTAACTTGACATTACAGTAACACGAGGAATATACTCCTTAACCTTTGAAATTTATAGAAAACTAAATACGATGGATATTACCATTCCCATTACCTCAAACCAACCTGCCCAAGATAAACTCGCAGCATTTTGCCATAAGATACACAGTGGAGTAGCCATTTAATCGGGTTTTATTAAGGCATTTAAATTACTCGAATAACTCGAATTAATTGCGCATTTTTGAAAAATTTGTACCCAATGAGAAAAGACAACCATACAAAATTGATTAATAATATATGTATGTATGTACATATTTTATTAATGACAACTTGTAAATGTAAATGTTTTATGTTCTGTTTATTTCAGTTAGAAAATTATTTTCATTTCATTCTCCAATATGCAGACGAAATTTTGAGCATAAATGATATCAACTGATTTCATAGCTTTTCGGTAATCTATTTAATAATTAAATAGTAACTCATTTCCTGTCTGTCTTTCTTGTTTTTGTTCCACTAGCTGTGCCCGTCCTGACAATATTTTGTCCGATTTTGTTTGGAAAAAATCCACACCAAGTTTTAAGACTCCTAAGTATTTACTTTATATAAAGGGTAGGTAACCCGTTGATAAAATTTGAAAATTTATATAAAATTCTAAAATTAAAAAAAAAAATATTGTAAAGTTGTTGTAAGTATTTTAATAAAAATGTTATTCCACAAAGTAAAAGTACAAATCAAATTCAAATTTTATTCAATTGGCTATTTGGCAGTAAGTAATTCAAAATCGGCGTACTTTCACTGCCTTTTCTCCACGTTTTCTTGGAAATAAGATAGTTTTAAGGAAAAAAATTTACCCTATATCGGAATCAGGATACTAAAATTTTTCTCATAAATTTTTTTTAATATCCATCCATTTTTACGTAATGCGAAAACAGAAAGACAGACAGACTGGAAATGAGATATTTTATGTATGTATAGATGTATATATAACAATTACTAAAAAAGGAAGGAACGATTTGCTGATAGGGATGTGATTTTGAAGTATTTTTCCATATTTGTCCATAAAGAGTATTTGCTAAAAATAAAAGGGTGTTTCAATAGTGATGCAATTTTACGTATATGATCTCGATTTACCCGCAAAAGCCAGAAACTTTAAACTGTCACTGAGTAAAAATTAAAAAAAAGGAAAGGAAACGATATTTAAAAGAACAACAAGTAAACATTTAAAATTTCTAAAAACAAGTAATAAAACAGAAAATTAAAAATTAAGATGGCTAGGTTCCATAAAAAACTAGAAACAAAATAAATATCTTGTACATTCAAAGATGTGTAGGACATAGCACGGAACACTATACATACATATGTGCAAGTCTAACCCGTTTTTGACCGATGTATTTTTCAACAATAAAATAAATTTCTTAATAGTGAAATAAATTTTTTAACGAAAATGCTATTATTAGTAGCTTTTGTTTGTTTATGACACATATTTTCGATATCATTTGCGTGTCAACTGTATCTTTTATATTAAAAAAATTTTTACCAACTTTTACACAAATTTTTTCAACGGCAACTTGAAGCATAAAATTTCAATTAAGTCGTTCTCATAATTAAAACTTGCAAAGGATAAAAAATATTTTCATTAAGCAACTTAAAAGTAAATAAAATAAAAGTTTTGTTCAACTTAATGTTGCACATTTTTCAGCCAAAACGAAAAGAGGAACTTGATATAAAAGGGAAAAAGGGTTCTTTTGTCCTTTAGTATTTCATTTCACGATGACGATTATATGAGTTACTGTCTATTTTCGTTGCTAAAAAACATCCTCACATTTACCCACGACCTGTGATGATGAAGGCACAATTTTTTCTAGTTTTTTTTTTTAATAAATTTTAAACAAGGAAAATAAAAAAGAAGAGTAAATATTAATCACATATGTATGTACCTTTTGTAAAATAAATAAGTTTACTTTTCATTTGCACCTTTTTCTAGTGGCATTTGAGTTTGAGTAGGAATTTTGTAGGTAATTTTGCAATTAACTTTTTTAACCGCATTTGATAATCCTTTTAGTATTTTTTAGAGTTTTTTTTTTTGTTGTAAAACAAATTTTTAGTTTTCATTGGCAAAAAGTTACTTTCGAAATCATGTTATAAAAATTTTGAAAAAGAGTTATTTACTTTGGAGCACTTAACGAAAGGGTGATTTAATAACTAGTTTTATTCATTAGCTTTACCCGTAAGTAGGTATTTAAAGTAAGAACTTATTTTTAGCTACAGAGAAAAGTTTATAGTGTAATTATTTTTGCTGGTAAATACTTCCATTTGTTTTTCCTTCTCCACTTCTCTAAACTTATTACTTTGTACTTTGTGTGATTTGAAAACTGCGAAGCGTTATTTATTTATTTGCTTTGCAGTTTTGAAATCACTTTAGTTTATGTAACTGTATTAAAAAGCAAATCTAACCAGTGGTAAAACGAAGGTGAATGAAGGCCTTCTAGAAGGCCTCTTTCATGGTTTTCTATCGCACTAACCATCTGTCTTATCTACTACTATCCGTTTTTAAAGGAAGTAACACAGTTAATATAGGCATATTAATTGATGGACTTTTACTTCTCATAAAAAAAAACTAAAAGCGTAAGGGTCTTTTTTGTGGATTGCTTTCAAAGAAAAATCCGTACGGAATGTGCGATCGGTTTTGTACTCTGCTTAAAATTTAATAATAAGTAATAAATAATAATTATTAATTAATAATTAATAAATAATAAATAATAAGAAATAATAATCATTAATTAATAAATAATAAATAATAATAAATATTATTTAATAAATAAAAAAACAAATAATAAATTACAAATAAAAAATAATCATTAATTAATAAATAATAAATAATAATATTTAATAAATAATAACAATAAAAAATAATAATAACAAATAATAATTATTAATTAATCAATAGTAAAAAATAATAAATAAAAAAAAACAAATAATAAATTATAAATTATAAATAAAAAATAATTAATAATAAATAAATAATAAATAAAAATAATAAATAATTTATAACAAATAAAAAATAATGAGTAACAAATAATAATTATTAATTAATAAATTATAAATAATAATAAATAATAATTATTAATTATTAATTAATAATTATTAAATAATAATGGACTGGAAAATTGTAATAAATAATTATTAATTAATAAATAATAAATAATAATAAATATTAATTAATAAATAATAAATAAAAAAAAACAAATAATACATTACAAATAAAAAATAATAAATAATAATCATTAATTAATAATTAATAAATAATAATAATAAATAATAACTATTAATTAATAAATAGTAAAAAATAATAATTAATAAATAATAAATAAAAAAACAAATAATAAATTACAAAAAAAAAATAATTAATAATAAATAAATAATAAATAAAAATAATAAATAATTTATAATAAATTAAAAATAATAAGTAATAAATAATAAATCTCCGCCCGATTGTATCATCTATGAATGTTCCTTGTTACCAATTATCAAAATGTATTAGGCAAGTAATTAAGAATATTGTATCTTCTAAATATAACATTAAGAATTCGATACAATTGAAAGAACAACTCAAATTATCATTTGACGTAGTTTCACTTTTTACAAACATCCCAGTACATATTGCTATTAAAAACATAATGAAAAAATGGAATATTATTGAAACATTTACCAGAATACCAAAATCAAAATTCCTTAAAATACTTAACTTTTGTCTTACTGATAATAATTATTTTGTGTACGATGGAAACATTTATAACCAAACCTTTGGAATGCCAATGGGAAATCCACTTTCGCCCACGATAGCCGACATATTAATAGAAAACCTACTAGACGAAGCATTAGCTGAATTAGCAATAAAAATATCAATTTAAAATACATAGTTAAGTATGTAGATGACATTTTAGCCATAATTAAACTTGACATTTTAGCCATAATTAAACTTGACGAAAAGGATGAAGTTCTAAAATCTCTCAACAGTTACCACCCAAAAATACAATTTACTGTTGAGATAGAGAAAAATGCAAAACTCTCATATTTAGACACAACATTGCAACGGAAAAATGACAAAATACTCTTCGATTAGCATGCAAAAGATATAGCATCCGGGAGATTAATGAATTTTAATGCTACACAACCTACTGTACAAATAATTAATACCGCTAAAAATTTCATCTTTACAGTTTTAAATATTAGTGACGATCAATTTTACAACAAAAACATAAATAAAATTACAACAATACTTAAATGCAACAGCTTTCCAATAAAGCTTATTAATAAATGAATCAAAGAAACAGAAATTAAACTTAAAAACATTTATTCTCATAACAATAATACTAATGATAACAACCAACAAAAAAAATTCCTACCAGTGCATAATAAAGTGCAAAGGCAGTGATGAACAAAGCTGTGATCTAATATATATTGGAACAACGAAACGAACATTGGAGACAAGAATGAGTGAACATAAAAACGATATTGCAAAACAGAAAGAAACAACAGCACTATCGCAACACATACTTAATACTGGACATGCAGCTGATTTCCAAAAGGTGAAAATTTTAGATATATAATGGAAAGAGAGAAAAAGATTCACAATAGAAAGTCTATGTATTCAGCAAAACACAGGACACAGACAACATAAACAATAACTACAGCGTTGCAATAAAGAAATTTTAACTGTCATATTTAATTTAAGTTGTGTTTGATTTTTAAATTTATGTTTAATTGTTTTGTAATTTATCAATAACTGTCATTAGTAATGTGATCATTATTAAAGTGTAAGTTAATTATTTGGTGTATATAATTGTAATAATATAAGGTTTTAATTTTAAATAGACGAAGCCCTTGATAAAGTCAACAAAAAATTGACGAAACGTTGGGTAAATATGTAATAAAAAAGTTTTTTATTGACATAAACTGTGGTAGGCCTGACCAGCTTAAGATTATTTAATCAACAACATAATAATTATTAATTATTAATTAATAAATAATAAATAATAAATAATAAATAATAAATAATAAATAATAAATAATAAATAATAAATAACAAATAATAAATAATAAATAATAAAAAATAATTATTAATTAATAATTAATAAATAATATATAATAATTAATAAAAAAAAATAAGTTTTAAATAATAAATAAAAAATAATAAATTATAAATAATAATTAATAAATAACAAATTGTAAATATTAAACAATAAATACTAAATAATAAGTAATGGTTTATAAATAAAAATAATAAATAATAAATAAATAAACACTATGGTTGCCGGTTATGGAATGGCAATTAAGTGACGTTTTAACAGTTTTCTATTTCCTATTATATTTTTTAAAAAAATTTTAATTGTTGCACAGGTCTCTAGCAATAATTTGGCTTTTACAGATTTAAAAAATATCAATTAGTCGACGAGTTATATGCCGAAAATCGACATTTGACTGCAAAGTTCGAAGGTTCACACACGTAGGGTTCCGTACTACCTCCAATATAAAACTTTAAAAGTACAAGTTTTTTTGCATGTCTTATGGGACACCTTTTAATTTTTTTTTATTATTTATTATTTTTTTATACCAGAGCATAGTACTTAAAACCCTATATAAATATCAAGTGTCTGCCTATAACGAAGGAACACCCTTTCATTTTTCTTGATTTAATTTTCATTACTTGTTGTTAAAGTAGATATTGTAAAAGATAATTACTGCAAAAATAAAAAGTGTAAGCCTATTACTGTTTAAATCGTGTCACTGTTGAAACACCCTTTAATTTTTGGTTTTATTTTTTGCACTTGTTATAGGGGACAAATTTCCACATACTCTCTGTATATATAAAGTGTGCAGTTCCAGTTCAAAAATAAGGCTATATATGTAAATTTGCTATAGCCGACATAATTTTACCCGTTCTATATAAATTTACTTCAAAAAAATAAAGATACATTCGCGGTAATCGGGTTGCTATCGGAACACCCTTTAAATTTTAGTAATTGTTGCTATAATTTACACACTCCTAATTAAATGAATAAAAAAAAAAAACAAGAGAAGAGATGAATTGATTAGAGCAATTTTGAAAGAGATGTAATCAAAGATGATGTGGTTCAGTGCTGCATTTTGTTCGTTAGCAACTGCAGCTAATTACTCATTTGATGAAGTATTTATTTGATAAATACCGAAAGTGGTTTTTACTACCGCATTTTCCATTTTATTAAAAAAATCACTAACACTAACACTTACAAGTGCACTCGCACTTAGTCACACACTCACACTTACTCCAACTCCTTCACACACTTAACAACCGAGAAACAAATATTTCTTTTAAACACGGGACGGTAGAAACAAAAAACGTCGTTAATTTTATTTAAATAAGTAAGTAGTCTGTATAAAAAATGGTTGTTGTGTGTTGGTTTACAGAACGTTGGTATCTCCTTCTACATACATATATTGTGACATAACATCACGAGTATGAGTGAGAATGTGACAGCTTACAAACGATTAAATTGCAGTATTCCTATCAAGAAGATTACCAAGAAAAGAGGGGAAAAAATAAACACAACAAACAGGGATTAAAAATAAGCTGAATGTAGTTGTTGTTGTTGTTTTCTTCATTTATTTTCTGTTGAAACAAAAAAAAAAAAAAAAAAAAAACACAAGATGAAAAGGTAATATAATTCTTGCAAAAAAAAAACCGACTTCAAAACAGACAAACTTAAAAGCATGTTTCTTTAAGACGGTAACTAATGCGACACCCTGTAATTTCCGAATTCAAATTTTATACTAGTTATAGCGGTCGTAGCAATACAGGTTCGTTGTAAATTTCAACCTTCTGTCTGTAACGGTTTAAAAGTTTGGTCATATACATCAAATTACATAAACTATTGCGACACCCTGTAATTTATAATTTTAAATAACTATACTTATTATAAGAGATATAGTAATGGACATTCTGTCTAATTGTTAAGTGTTTATCAATAACTGTTTAAAAGATAGGGTCATATATATCAAATGACGTCACCTATTGGGACACCCTTTAAATTCAAATTTTAATATAAATACTTTTTAAAGAACACTTTGCAATACAGATTCTTTTTAAATTTTAACTTTGTGTCCATATACATCAAATTACATCAACTATTGGGACACCCTATAATTTCCAATTTTAAATATTTATTCTTGTTGTTATTCGAGACATAGTAGTGAACATTTTGTCTATTTTTCAAGTGTTTGTCTATAAAGGTTCCAAAGATGAGGACATAATGGTCAAATAACATCAATAATGGGGACACCCTTTAATTTATAGATCCAAGTTTTATACTTGTTTTAATAGCGGACTAAGCAATATAGGTTCTTTGTAAATTTCAACTGTCTATCTATAACAGTTGAAAAGTTTGGCCATATATATTACTTTTACATTAACTATTGGGACACCTTTTAATTTCCAAATTCATATTTTACACTTGTTATTTTAGCGGACTTAGCAATACAAGTACTTTGTAAATTTCAACTGTCTGTCTATAAAGGTTCAAAAGTTTGGCCATATATATATCAAAATAATCCAACTAATGGGACACCCTTTAATTTCTAATTTTAAATATTTATACTTATTATAACAGACATAGTAACGAACATTCTGTGCAACTTTCAAGTGTTTGTCTATAACGGTTTAAAAGATAGGAGAATAAAGGTGAAATTAAGTCACCTATGGGGTCACCCTTTAATTTTTAATTTCATTTTTTAATTACTTTTTGTTGTTGGGAGCTACACTGATACGCACTTTTTTTTAATTTTAAATTGGTGGCCTATAATGTTCATAATACACGTAAAAAACATGTATGTTGTATGGGGACACCCTTTAATTTTTAAAATTTTTAACTTCTTTTAAAATGGGACCAATCTGTAGCCATAACCTTTCTAATAGTGCAACATTTTTAAAATCGGTTCAGAAATGACTGAGTTCTGCGGGCACAAACATAAAAAAAAAAGCAACATTCAGACGAATTGATAACCTCCTTCTTTTTTTGAAGTCGGTTAAAAATCTTACGCACTCACTTTGCAATAAAATTAAGCAAGAGCCCCCAACTAGAGAAAGTGGTTAAAATGAGAAGGGTGTTGGTGTTTTGCAAAGAAAAAAATGTCTGCATTGTATATGGTCTATTTTTTATTTTATAACTTAATTATATTTAAGAATAATAATATGTGACAAATTGAATATAAATATAAAGAAAATTATGTGTAATTTAATAATTTTTTAACGGTGAATTGTACACCTAATTCTGTTTGTACATGGTAGATTTATAGCAGAAAAACATAAATTTATTCAATAGTGTATTTATTGTATCTTCAATATATGTATTTGAACTAACATTAATTACTTATATCTTAAGTCTAAAATATAAAATAAAATTTTTATTAAGTCCAGCCATTGCTAGACAACAAATTATTTATGTTTCTCGATTGTTGAAATCATTTACGGGTCATCCCTCTAATGTACGGCCAAGAAAAGCAGTATCTCTTCTTTTTAGTCGAATTAAACCAGGTTCACTTCGTATGTTACGCGCCAAAGGGTATGGATGAGAAACAAGCTTCTTTAGATAAGTTACTGCATGTTTTGCTCTTTCTGCTTTGACTGATGGCATGTTTAGGTCCTTGTGGATATAAGAGTTTTTTATATACCAGGGAGCAACTGTGATAATTCGCAGAATCTCATTTTGGCGCCTTTGAATTTTTTCAACATTGCTAGCTGAGGCAGTGCCCCATAATTGAATCCCATAACACCAAATTTGAGGATCGACTTGTACAGTAGAAGTTTAAAATCTAAGCTCAGGGCAATAAGCCAATTTAGTTGGACTGCTTTCAACTTCATTTGTGTTAACTTGAAGTCAATGTGGCTTTTATAAGTAAGGCGATGGTCAAGATGTATACCCAGATATTTAACGTCTGAAAGCTAAAGGGTGCTAATTGGCATAGCTGATGTGTACAGAAAGTATAAAATGGGTCCCAAAATGCTACCTTGTGGAACTCCGGCTTAAATGAGCTGAGACGAGCTTAAGAAATTTCCTTCTTTTAGTATGAACTATCGATCGGTTAAATAATTTCTTATGAGCTTTTGGGCAAGTTCAGCGTTAACCTATGTATATAGTAGGCCTTCTTGCCAAACCTTATCGAATGCTTGAGAAACGTCGATAAAAAGCGCAGAACAGTATTTTCTTTCTTTTTTAATTACATTTACTAATCTGTGTGTTTGTTGGATCGTATTATATTGTTTTCTGCAGCCGGATAGATGGTTCAAAACACATCCCTTCGAGCTAAGAATTGGATTCAGCTTAGTTATTTATATTCTCTCAAACAGCTTTGTTGATTCTACTTTTGTGTGGTCTGTTCCTGGTTTAGTAATCAAAGAGCCCTTCCACTCTATGGGAAAGTACTCATTAAAAACAAAAAAAAAAAACAAAAAATAAAAGGTTATTCAATTTTGAAAGTAAAAAAAAAGTTATTGCTGTTATCATCAGTTACTCGCATTCGCTTGCTACGAATTCGTATAAAATCCCTATCATCGCTGGAATAATTTTAAACTGGACTTTCTCTTGTTCGTTCGGCATCTATATTTTTAACAGTGAACTCTGTTATGAGCCGTTCTTCGCCAATTGTTGATACCTCTTTGTATAACTCTTTGTAACGAGAGATTCAAGAATTTTTGAATTAAATTTGCAATAAGTTTAACAGGTTCTTCACTATCATTGCTTTCTATAGAATCAGCATTCTTTGAAGCAAAATGTAATATTTTGTCTTCGCTAAGAACTTTATCAACCATATTTCGAAAAAATTAAATTTGACAAAAAAGATTTTAAATCGTGCTAAATGGAACAAAATCGTGTATAAAAAATGTCTATGTTCGCATCACATAAAAATTTTTTTTTGAGGAGGTATCTTAGTTTCCTGATTCCAATATAGGACACTTTTTTCCGCAAAAACATCTGATTTCCAAGAAAAAGTGGAGAAAAAGCCGTGAAAGCACGACGATTTTATTAGAGGTACTTTAAGGCATTTTTTATTTTTGAAAGCGGCTGTTTTAAAATAATGACAAAATCCGAATTCAAAGCGGGATATTTTAAATATGGTGGGCAACAGATGGCGCTGTTTTAAAATAATGAAAAAACCGAATTGATAGCGGGATATTTAAAACACGATTGTGCAATAGATGGCGCTGTTTTAAAATACATAATGACAAAATAGAAATTGAAAGCGGGATATTTTAAATACGGTTGGGCAAAAAATGGCGCTGTTTTAAAATAATGACAAAATCTGAATTGAAAGCGGGATATTTTAAACTCGATTGCGCAATAGATGGCGCTGTTATAAAATAATTTCAAAAAATGAATTTAACGCGGAATATTTTAAACACGGTTGGGCAACAGATGGCGCTGTTTTGACAAAATATGAATTATTTGATTTGTATTTATTTTAAGGAATAACATTGTTATTAAAATATCTTAAACACCTTTAACAAAGCTTTACAATATATTTAAGAATTTTATCCAGGGATGGGTACCTTTATATAAAGTAAATACGTAAGAGTCTTAAAATTTCGTGTGGATTAATTTCAAAGCAAAATCAAACAAAATATTGTCAGAAAGCACGCAACTTGTGTGGGTACAGTTAGTATATTCTATAAAAAAAAGCAAAATTATTTTTCTACTATATAAATTTCTTAATTTGTTACTAAATATTTATTAGAGCGTAATTTTTCATCAAGCAAAGCGACACAAACCTACCTTGTGCTGGCATGCTACTGATTCAAAATTTGTATATGTTTTGTTCTCTTTGTGAAAGGGTCACTGAGATTGTTTGTGTGCTCACAGACACTCAGAGGTTTGCGTGGTGGCCTCTGATAAAAGCAATAGCAATGTTTAGTGTCTTTGTTGCTGTTTGTGTTATTTAAATACAACAATAACATGTATTTTTTGGTTTCGTATTCTTTATCTTTTTAATTTATTTTTTGTTGTTGTTGTGCAGTCCTTATCAAATCTCATCAGGTGGCATTTGTCTCTAACTTTCTTCTCGTAATATCCTTTGAAGAAGATAAGGTTAAATTCATTGCGCAACATTCTACTTTATGCATTTAGTATCGCAGTAAGAACATTGCAAAGATTTACTATCTGTCGTTTTGCGTTGGTTTTTCGTTGCAAGTTGAAAATAAACGGAAACGAAGAAAGGAGAAAAAAGAAAAAAGAAAAAATTGCAGAAATAGAGTAGAAAAATACATTACAAGGAAAATAGTCAGGAAATGATATTAGAAACCATTTAGATTAAACGGTTTATGAAGCCAAGTGTTAGTTAGTACAGGATATACCGATGTACCCAAGAAGAAAACTTATTTATTTTTTGTATCATTTAGAATTATCTAGATTAGATACCGAGGCAATTAGAGATAAACATTGGAAAAAGCAATAAAACTGAAGTTATTTCTTTGATTTAGTTGAAGAGGTAATTAGAAAAATAGTTAAAACATTTCATTTATATTTGCTTTATTTATTTACAAAAATACACTAAAATGAAGTTATTGTTGTTTTAATTATAAAATATGTTTTTGGCTTAAGCCTGGTATCAGGGAATATTTAACAGATAAACTCACTGGGTGGAGCTAAGCTATTGAGTGGAAAATTTTTAATGGAGTTTCGCATGAAAAGGTTTTTTTAAGGGGAAAGAAAAATGCCTTTCAATGTTAAACTTCATATAAAAAAATTTTAAAATTATAGCAGACAATTTTAAAATGTCTGTCTATATTGGTGCAAAGGATAGGTATATTAATAAGTAAAATTACTTTGTCTTTGGGGACACCCATAAGTTACGTAATTTTGTAGTTTATTTGTTCTTTTCTTTTTGTTATTGAGAGCTATAGTGACACAAAATTTAGGAAAATTTCAAATGGGTGCCGTTTAATTTTTACAATTTAGGGTTCCGTAACCAAAGGGTAAAAACGTAACCCTATTGTTTTCGCTACAACGTCTGCCCGTCAGTCCGTTCGTCTGTCAGCGCCTTTTATTTTTGGAATAGTAATAACGAGTGATTTTTTAAGAGCTTGAGAACTTTTTTTAAAAAAAAAACGCATAAAATTTGCAAAATCTCATCGGTTCTTTATTTGAAACGTTAGATTAGTCCATGACATTTACTTTTTGAAGATAATTTCATTTAAATGTTGACCGCGGCTGCGTCTTAGGTGGTCCATTCGGAAAGTCCAATTTTGGGCAACTTTTTCGAGCATTTCGGCCGGAATAGCCCGAATTTCTTCGGAAATGTTGTCTTCCAAAGCTGGAATAGTTGCTGGCTTATTTCTGTAGACTTTAGACTTGACGTAGCCCCACAAAAAATAGTCTAAAGACGTCAAATCGCATGATCTTGGTGGCCAACTTACCGGTCCATTTCTTGAGATGAATTGTTCTCCGAAGTTTTCCCTCAAAATGGCCATAGAATCGCGAGCTGTGTGGCATGTAGCGCCATCTTGTTGAAACCACATGTCAACCAAGTTCAGTTGTTCCATTTTTGGCAACAAAAAGTTTGTTAGCATCGAACGATAGCGATCGCCATTCACCGTAACGTTGCGTCCAACAGCATCTTTGAAAAAATACGGTCCAATGATTCCACCAGCGTACAAACCACACCAAACAGTGCATTTTTCGGGATGCGTGGGCAGTTCTTGAACGGCTTCTGGTTGCTCTTCACTCCAAATGCGGCAATTTTGTTTATTTACGTAGCCATTCAACCAGAAATGAGCCTCATCGCTGAACAAAATTTGTCACATTTGAACATTTCGAACCGAACACTGATTTTGGTAATAAAATTCAATGATTTGCAAGCGTTGCTCGTTAGTAAGTCTATTCATGATGAAATGTCAAAGCATACTGAGCATCTTTCTCTTTGGCACCATGTCTGAAATCTCACGTGATCTGTCAAATACTAATGCATGAAAATCCTAACCTCAAAAAAATCACCCATTAGATAGATTCTTGAAATTTTCACCGATGTATAAGTGTTAACGCTATAGCAACAAATATTAAAACTTATAGGTTGTTCCGATAGAGACATTTATGTGTTTATTTCTTGAACTGTAGGAGGCAGGCACTTAAAATTTACAAACAGTAATTAAAACTTAGTTCGCTGTATAATAAAGTGTAAAAAAATAAATCTAAAAATTAAAGGGTGTTCCGAAAGTGACGTGATTTGGTGTTATATGGCCTAAGTTTTTAACGATAATATGTAGACTGTTGAAATTCTCACAGAAGTTGTATAACTGTGGCGGCTATAACAAAAAATACTAAAACTTATAGAGTGTTCCGAAAGTGACGTGTTATTGGCGCTTATGACTTTATTTCTTGAGGCAACCATTTAAAATTTACATACACTAATATACACTAATATATGTTCGCTTTATAAAGAAGTATATAAAATTTAACTTAAAATTAAAGGGTATTCCGATAGTGACGTGATTTGCATGTAAATGGCCTAAGTTTTGAACCATAATATGTAGACTCTTGAACAGGTGTATTACTATGACAACTATAACAAATAGTAAAAATTAAAGGATGTTCCGACAGTGACGTGATTTGCATGAATATAGACTAAATTTTTATCGCGTTATTTTTTGAACCGTAATAGGTAGGTTCCTGATATTTTTATATAAAGTGTATTACAATGGCTATAACAACAATTTGGTTTTGCGAATATGATTATAATTTTTTAAACGTGAATTTATACAGCGTGTGTAAATTTATGTCCGCTATAACATATGTATGTATTACGAATGTACATATTACGTAACACGTATGTATTACGAATGTACATATTACGTAACACGTATGTATTACGAATGTACATACATACATACATACATACATACGTATGCAGAAACTTTAAATATACGCAGATTATGTATAAATTTTTCATCTATACCAAAAAAATAAAAAATAAAAAAACCAAAAATTATAGGGTATTTTCATAATGACACAATTTTCCATGTATAACCTTATATTTGATCAGTAATAGGCTGACACTTAAAATTTACACAGATTATATTTTACAATATCTACTGAAACTACAAGAAACGAAAAATAAAAAATTGGTGTTCCCTAGATTTCACGAATTTTAGTGATTGGCCTACTCTTCTAAATCTTATAGGCAGACACAGGGTATTTAGTACTATGCTCTAGCATAAAAAATAAGTAAAAACTAAAGGGTGACCCATAAGATATGATAAAATTAACACTTTAAGTTTTTAAGTGGTATTAGATATAGTAGGGAACCCTATGTGCGGGAGTCTTACGCGCACTTGATTGATTTATTTTAACGGAAATATTTGAACAGTAATAGGCTGACACTTAAAATCCACACAGATTATATTTTGCAATATCTGTAACAACAAAAAACGAAAATGAATTTAATAAAAATAAAAGGGTATTCCCTAGATGACGCTAATTTGAGAAATTTGACTTTCTCTTGTAAACGTTATAGTCAGACACTTGATTTTTACACAGGGCATTTAGTATTATGATTTAGTATAAAAAGTAATTTCAAATTAAAGGGTACCCCAAAAGATGTAAAAAATTTACAATTTTTAAAGTTTTACTGAACATAGTATGGAACCCTACTTGTGTGAGTCTGACTCGCACTTGACTTATTTATTTTCTACAAGTATAATCCTTCAAGTGAAAAGAATCAAAATCGGTTCAGAAATGATGGAGCTTGCAAGTATAAGTACAAACATAAATCTTGTAAAAAAGCACATATCAGAGTTACTACGAATGAGTTGTATCTAAGAAGAAATAGCAAGGGTAAAGTAGATACCTTGCGGGATATTGATGAGAATTGTTCCAATCATCCTGTGATTTGTGAAATTAGAAGTGGTACAAGAAGTTAGGGATTGTTACTGATGAATAGAGGACAAATGTTGAAAAGTAGCCAATTTACCTAGAGTTCGAAATATTATAATATCTGGCACTGAACAAGCGTGTAGAGGTTAGGTTTAACATCTGTTATAGAGTGTCGTTTCCAATGCCAACGATATGTTAAAGCGACAAGTTCCATTAATAGAAAGTGTTCGAAATCGAACTGCTCCTTATCACTTAAGAACTAGTCATGTAATGCGTTATTTCCCCTACACCTAGGATATTGATGTTTAAATAGTTTAGCCAAAAATCTTATGTTTTTTTAACAAAATGTTTACATATGTATGCCATCTAATTTAAAGTTACTTTATCTACTACTTATATGGTACTCAAATTAAAAAAGGACAATGGGATGCACTACAAATCCCCTTTAAATTTGCACTTTTAAATGTGTCATTTTTATCATCAATCATCATTTTTACTTTCTCTTATACAAGCAGAGAAAAAAGCTTATCTTATATTCTCTGTATCAATATATGGTCACGATGAACAACTTATATTCTATATATATATTATACTAGCTATTATATTTTATGCGATTTTGCTTTTAAAGTAATCCACACCAAATTTAAGGACTCTTACGTATTTACTTTTTATATAAAATTCTAAAAATTTTTGTAAACTCTCTATAAGGTGTTTAAAGTATTTTAATATCAATGTTATTCCACAATGTAAAAATAGAAATCATAACAATTTTGTTCAGTCGGCTATTTGGCAGTAAGTAATTCATATTTTGTCATTATTTTAAAACAGATCCATATGTTGGGCAACCTTGTTAATATATCCCGCTTGCAGCTCATATTTTGTCCTTATTTTTCAACAGCGCCATCTATTGCGCAACCGTGTTAAAAATGCCCAAAAGTATGCCTTTAAATCGGTAAAAAATGGACGTACTTTCACTGCATTTTCTCTACCTTCTCTTGAAAATAATATAAAAGTATCCTATACTGGAATTAGGATACTCCCCTCAAAATTGTTTAAAATCCATCCAGTAGTTTTAACTTGATGTGTCCATAGGCAGAAAGACAGACAGGAAATGAGTTACTGTTTTATTATATGTATAGAGAAATTATGTTTTTATAAATATATATTTGTTCCATTTGTGTTATAATAAAATAAAATTTCATTATAATATGGTCACATATATTACAGTATTATTTTTAAGTTAAACAATAATATGGTTCTAACTTCAAAATATTATAATTATGTTAATAATAATATGGTTTGATTAAAGAGCCATATAATTCAATCATTATTTATCGCTCTTAGATTATGATTACCTCAACCATGTTTTTTCTTTGCGTGTACTTTTCTCGAAAAGTGCAATAACTCATACAAATGTACAAACAATTCTCTCTATTTTAATACTTAGTGCTTATAATTTCTTTAAAAATTAAATATTTTGCACACTTTTTAAAACTTTTTTTGTAAATTCTATTTATTCTTGTTTAATAAATTAAAAATTTAAACTCCAACTCTTCATTTATCTAAGTTAGAAACAAACTTGTGAACGAAATAAAAGAAAATAAAGTTTGAGCAAAGGAATATTATTTATGATTATTTTGCTATTTTCTAATTCTCCTTAAGTAACTATTTGTTATTGCTGTTGTTATTGTTCTAGTTTATCTTATTTTACTAACAGCTGGTTGTTTATAAAAGAAAAAAATAGTTTATAAAAAATACCGTTAGTATTTTAGCTTTAAGCTTAAATTTAAACTAAACTTACTTTATAAATAATGTATGAAAGAAATAAAGGCGACAAGCGAAAACTTATAAAAAATACCGTTAGTATTTTAGCTTTAAGCTTAAATTTAAACTAAACTTACTTTATAAATAATGTATGAAAGAAATAAAGGCGACAAGCGAAAACTTACAAAAACTTTTACTTTTTAAGTTTGGTTATGTTGCAAAGAAGCAAGTGTTGAGAATTGCTGGGCCTATTAAACCGGTAAAGGTTTTCGCTTCTCTGAAAAATAATGCAGGTCATTTCACATCGGTGTCCTCTATATACGGGTATGTACATATATTTACAAAGCACAAAATGTGTTTATTTGTTTGTCTGTGGGAAAGCTATAGCAGCCTATACCAGTGAACCGATCTTCCTGGGATTTCCAGTTTCAGGCTGTATATATTTTTTAAAATTTCAAATGAGCGTGACACTCCCCATTCAAGTAAATATTTATCATCGTGGTACTTGAGAACTCTTAATAGGTAGAATCTTGAAATTGCAGTAAAAGCTCTCATTAAAATGCAGTAAAAGCTGGATTGGAATAGTGGGTGTGGCACCTCCCATATAAAGTTAATAATTATGACCGTGTAAGTAGAGAACAGTTGGACTCTTGAAATTTTGTGATCTTAAAACGTGTGTGTACAAACAAGTGAGAGTGCTATATTCGACCGTGCCGAATCTTCTATACCCTTCACCAAGGTGATTTTATTTTTACAGATATACATAGGTACAAAATCGATTTAATTTAAGAGACAAACGCATTAAAAAAATGCGCTTTTTTTCACTAATCTGCTAATTTCTTATACGGTATATATCGTCACCTTGAATGCAGAACTATGTAAAAAATTTATAAAAATCTTTTTTTGCAAAAATTTTATAGAATTTTTTTTTCTGTAAAAATTTTATATACATTTTTTTTATGTAAGAATTTGATAGAAAATTTTTTGGAAAAGGTTATTGAACATTTTTTTTCTAAAAATTTTGAAAATCTTTTGTAAAAATTTTATTGAACATTTTTTAAAGTTTTATTGAATTTTTTCTTGTAAACTTTTTATGGAAATTATTTTATAAAAATTTTATAGAAAATTTTTTTTTCCAAAAATTTTATATTCAATTTTTTTTTGTAAGAATTTAATGAAAATCTAAATTGGAAAAAGTAAGTTTTGTAAGTTTTATTAATTTTTTTTCTTGTAAACTTTTTATGGAAAATATTTTGTAAAAATTTTATAAAAAATTTTTTTGGAAATTTTTTGGAAAAAGTTTTTTTTTAAATATGAACAAGATTTTTTTTATAATTTTTTAATAAATTTTTTTTTGTAAAATTTTTTCGAATTTTATAAAAAATTTTATAAAAATTTTTTTGGAAATTTTTTTTAAATTTTTTGGAAATTTTTTTTAAAATTTTTTGGAAATTTTTTTTAAATTTTTTGGAAAAAGTTTTTTTTTAAATATGAACAAAATTTTTTTATAATTTTTTAATAAATTTTTTTTTGTAAAATTTTTTTGAATTTTTTTTTTTAAATTTTAAGTTAATATTTTTTATATGTTTTTTTCGATAAAATTTTTGTTAAATACTTTTGTAAAAATTTTTATTAAATGTTTTTTAATTTTTTTTGTAAAAATTAGAAACTTCCTGCAATCTAAAAAGCATTAAAAATCCTTAAATAAAATTTCATCATATTTAAACCACCACCAATGTGTCTTTTGAATGCTCCTGGTAACCAGTGGGTCTATTGGCTACCTCTGTGTGTTTTGTTTTCTATAAAGGCCTTTAATAAAAATCAAAGCAGAAAAACCTTACCAGCCTAAAAACAAACAAAATATCGCCCCTCGGAGGGTGTTACAGATCCCACGAGATCTGTATGCACTCCTTGCGATCCACCTCTCGCGATCTAATATTTATTAAAAAAAAAAAAATGCAAAAGAGAATCAATACAACCGATAAAAAAATAAACACAACGTGAAAAAATATAGGTCGGCTTGGTTTTTGCCAGCAGTCTCGAATAGAATCCTCTAATGTAGCTAAATTGCAATCCTAATATTTTCGAAACTATGCCTGGCAGATTGGTGGGCTTAAATTTTCTGTACCTCGTCTGGCGCCTTGGCAAATGACATTTCAACATCAACACGGACAGACGGATAGACGGACATCGCTTACACACGGAATAACAATCTTATATACATGTGCCCTTATCAACTTGTGGTGAAAAAATATATAGATAAATTAGTAAATAATTTTTAAGTAAGGCTTGAGTTCGTTTATTCTCTCTAATAGATCTGAACAATTTCAAATCAGCGCCGGCGGCCGCAAGCCTGAAATCATTTTCAAACACTAATAACATAAAGTTATTCTTTTAACGAAGTCAATTTATTGTTTGAAATAATCTTATCTAAGCATTTTATTGCAATTCAATTATAAAATTTGCTGAATGCATATCGCAATCATTTCACTATAAAGTTCACTTTTATTACTATAGCGAGGATATTGAAGCCGACAACTTCCTTAATGGGCCCCTTTACGACGTCCTTTCGTCCAAAATGATTATGGGCAACCGATTTGTGGTTTACAGCAGGTCAGTCACGGCTACTTTTGACTTTAGTAAATGCAGACTCTCGAGTGGTAACTGTTGGCCTTCTTTCTGATCATGGAGTATCTATTAATTGGGAAGTACCACTTCCTAATTGCAAAATTAATCAACGACACATTTTTAAAGAGATATCGGTCGTTTTTCTTAAAAATAATGCTTGCAAACTAAAGATCTCTTTTTTATAAAGCGTGATCCATTTCGATGTTCCCTACTTTTTTAAAATAAAAATCACAGAAAATTAAAATTTAATGGAGAATGTTAATTATCATTCGAAAGGGCATTCTTTAGCATTTAGTTTTTGAAGATTATGTCTATCAAATGTTGGCCATTGCTACGTCGCAGATGGTCCATCCGTTGAGTCCAATTTTCGATGACTCGTTCGAGCATTTTAACTGGTAACTGGCGAATGACACGCGTGATGTTTTCCTCCAAGGCCTGAATCGATCGATCGGTTTGTCCGAATATGATTGTACATATCCCCACAGGAAAAAGTCTAACGGTGTGATATCACACGATCTTGGTGGCTTAATCGACAGGCCCTAAAAGTGAAATTATGTGCTCACCGAAATGTTCTCTTAATAAATCCATTGATTGATGCTATGTGTGGGAAGTGGCGCCGTCTTGCTGAAAGCAAATGTCGCCGAGATCACGACCTTCAATTTCAGGTATCAAATAGTCGGTTATCATGGCACGATAACAGTCGCCATTGACGGTTACGTTCGCACCGGCATCATTTTTAAAGAAATATGGACCGATGATTCCACCGGCCCACAAACCACACCAAACCGGTGTTTTTTTTTTTTGGATAAAGTGGCAGCTCTTGAATCTCTTCAGGTTGCTCTTCGTCCCAAATGCGGCAGTTTTGTTTGTTTACATGCCTATTGAGTCAGAAATTGACCTCAATGTTAAACAAAGTTTGCCTCGAAAACGTCGGATCTTTTTGGAACTTTTTAAGAGCCCATAGAGCGAAGCGATGTCGATTGGGAAGGTCGAGCGGCTTCAGTTGTTGCACAAGCTGTATTTTGCATGCTTTCAATTAAAGATCTTGACGTAAAATAAGCCAAGTCGTTCTATACATCAGTGCGAGTTGCTGCTAACGGCGCCAAATCGACTCTCCACGGTCTTCGTGTACACTCTCAGCTACGGCCGCTATATTTTCTTGACAGCGTGCTGGACGTGGTTTATTCGGTCGAATATTATTCAATAATGAATGGACTGGGTATCAAAATGGGTGATGGTGTTGCGAATAGTACGCTCAGTAGGCCGATTATGTTGACGAAGTGCACGAAACACATTCCTTACAGAACGTGAATTTTCGTAATAAAGTTGAACGATTTGTAAACATTGTTCGGGCGTAAGTATTTTCATTACGAAATGCCAAACAATACTAAATAAAAATAATATGACAGCATGACATGACTCAGACGAGATCTGTCAAAAAGGGCTACTGAAAAAAGTATCTCTACTTAAATCACCCATTATTAGTTTTCTGTTTTTCATGAAAATATTTTCCAATTTTTGCATTAACGTTTGTTTGTTTTGTTCGCTACAGCATTTTCGATATCTCTAAAACTACTATGATGATAAAAAAAATATTTATAAGAATTAAAGGTGATTTTAGAGCAGATATTCGCATCTTGTACTAAACCAAATAGAGTTAACGAGTTATAATAATATATGATAGGCAAATTGCTTCGTTTTTGGATGGATGAACGGAATATCTCGAAAACTTAATTTAAATAATTAAAGAATTGCCATTCAACTTCTCCAGTTCAAAAGTTGAGCTGAATTTGTTAATTTGTGTTGTTAATAAGAGAATGTTTCCAAGTTTTCAACTGACTTTTTTTATTATTTTGAACCTTTAAACAAAAATCAACAATTTAAATGTTTTCCCTCCAAAGTAACAAAACCATAAGCGGTATCATTTCTCTTACTCTTATTGCATTTTTTAGTTTCCGCCTAAATGAAAAACGAAACAGAAAAGAGAAGAGAAGCAGCAAAAGTTTATTTAAACTTATAAATTATTCTTAAGTGCTTGAGAGAATGAATGAATGTGTTAAATGCTAAGTTATCCACGAACGAGTCTTGTTAAAGTTGTTAATATCTACGAGAAGTTTAGTAAATAACAAACAAAAAACAATATTAAGGTTTTAACTGGAAAAACCTTTTAAAAATAATTTGAAAATTATTTTCAAAGAATTTAAAACAAAATAATTGTTATTAAAGTTTTATTTTATTTATGACTTAACTTAAATTGAAATCTACTTTTGAACTCCTTTCTAGATTTTATCTTGCTCCAAGTCAACATGTATGAGCAGTGTAATGAATTTTGGAACAGCTCCCGTAGAGGCTCGGAAGGCAGATGTGGTGTTAGAACATGCCAAAGATTTTTTAGATCAATATTTTACCTCAATTAAAAGGTGAGTAAATTATAATTATTTTAAAGGAAAAAGCTGAACACACTTATTTATAAAAAAACATTTCAATTTATTTGCTATCATTTCCTTTTTTTTTCTTTCTTTAATTTATTTGCTTTTGCTATCAGATTATCGTGTGCTGCTCATGAAAGCCGTTGGAAACAAGTTCGTCATAGTATCGAGACCACTGGCCATTATCAATTGACAGAAACTGAATTGATTTATGGTGCTAAATTAGCCTGGCGGAATTCATCACGCTGTATTGGTCGTATACAATGGTCTAAATTGCAGGTATGTATGAATGTACGAGTATATGTGCAAGGTGTGGGTGTGTGTTCTATAAACATACATATGTATATGCAAATGTGTTTGTTGTGAAATGGACGCATAGAATATTTTTGAGTGTAGAAACTATTATCAAATGAATTAGCGTGTGGAAACGTGTGAAAATATTTATGTGCGATTCAATACAAATAATTTAATAAAATAATTCTGAAGTTATATTGTTAAGCGCAGGCTTATGTAAATAAAATTTATATTTTTCTTTAATCAAGTAGGGACTAAAAACTGAAATATAAAGGTTTAAAATAGATAATTTTTTAGCACTTTGCATTATATTTGCTATTTTATACCCCTTTTAAAATCAGTCAAAATAAATTTTATATGAATACCGAAACTTTTATACCCTTCACTACAGAAGGCATTTCCTTATTTTTTATTTACTTTCTGTTCGTGGTTGAACTTAAGTTTTTTTTTCAAGATTTTTGAGTTATTGTCTTAAATCAGGGCGTTCAACTGTAAGTGCCGTAATGGCTGCTGGAAATGAAGCTGTTTGGAGGGCCACATTATACATAAATTTGCTTGCAAATTTACTAGTGAGTTCATGAGTTTACTTCAGCTCATTAGTTCTATTCAGCGCATTAGTTCACTTCAGCTCATTAGTTGGCTTCAGCTCCATAGTTCAATTCTGCTCCTTAGGTCAGTCAGCTCACTAGTTGAGTGAATTTCTTAGTTCAGTTCAGCTCATTAGTACACTTTAACTTCCTTAGTTCAGTTCAGCTAATAGTTTAATCAGGTCATTAGTTCATTGCAGCTCATTAGTTCACTTTAGCTTATTAGTTCACTTCAGCTCATTAGTGCAGTTCACTTCAGCTCATTAGTTCAGATCAGCACATTAGTTTACTTCAGCTCATTAGTTCACTTCTGCTTATTAGTTGGCTTCAGATAATTAGTTTACTTTAGCTCATTAGTACAGTTCAGCTCATTTGGTTACTTCAGCCTATTAGTTCGCTTCAGCTCACTAGTTCAATTCAGCTCATAAGTACATTTCAGCTTATTAGTACATTTTAGCTCATTAATTCATATTTTTATTTCATGTATATTCGGACTCTGACAGTAGTAGCAACACCAGGAACAAACATTTCTCCGTTTTTTTAATGTACATAGGATTAGCTACGGTTAAGAGGTACAAAAGCCTAAAGCATATACGGATAGCAGTACAACTCCTTTGATATGGAAAGCACCACCAAAAGGTTTAGCCTTGCGTTTTGTTTCCAAATGAGCCTTCTTGTAGTCTTTGTCAGCTCAACGTTGAGCACGACGATGGTTTACATGCTTTCTAACTGTGCGGAGACATTTTTAATAAACTTTTGTTATTCATTATTATTATTACAACTATATATATAGGCCTGTCCGAGCTTGTACTATTATTATTATTTTGTAGGAGAGATACCAAAGAAGGTCACTAATCTCATGGGTCCCATCCCGACCCCCTTCGTTCTTCAATGTTTTTAGTATCCAACTGGATATTTAGGAATACCTTACTTTCATTGAGTCTCGTGCTGTTAATAGCCTTTTACTCAGACTGACGATTGATACATGTCGAAATTCTTTCTCATCAGAGATTCCATGATATCTGCTAAAGGTTGCTTAAGGCTAAGGTCCTCACAGCATCTCCATTTAATATGTGTCTGCCCGTGATCCAAAGCCGTTTTATGTCACTAACTGTCAGTAACGCAGTAAACCATTTGTAGGCCCCCAGATTATATCCAAGCTCCTTCTTGGTCTTTCTGCCAACTTGTAGTGAAAAATTCTAAAATGTTTGGTGGGAATCTAACTAATTTAAGAGCAAATGTAAAGTACAATATGAACACTACAATAAGGTTTCCAAATCACAAAAGCATATTCTAACTTAGACCCTACACAAGCAGTATAACATATGAGGTCACTGAAATCAAAACAGTTCCTTTTTAAAACAACAAGCGTCCTATGTGATTTAGGCAAAATGTAGTCAATAGGGGAAGAAAATGACAAAAAGCAATTAAAACCCGTGAAATAGCTTTACTAGTTTTAGAATGCAGAGCGCGATTTAGATCAGGTAACTCAAGAAGATGCTTTACTGCCATAAAAGTGGTAGACTGTAATTGAACTATTCGTAATTTATATGAAAGATCGACCAGTAAAGATAAACAGCACTAGCCCAGATAATAATGCGAGGCTGCAGTTAGACCCATCCTGTTGCGATAACATATTTAGTAGGATCACCTAGACTGGCTTCTGATAACTCAGATAGGTGATATATTATATTTGCACTAAGAAATTTTCGTCTCGAATAATGGAGTGCCGGGCACTTGCACAGGAGGTACACCGTTTATTCTTTGCCCGGTACCTTGCAGGTACCAAACTGCCCATTATAGAGAAGTCCTAGTCTTCTAGCATGTACACCGATCGCCCAATGACCCGTTACCACAGCCAGCGATCTCTAAACACTGTCGGAATGCTTGTCATTATACCAGGGCCAAATTTCTCTTGCCTTCTTACAACTGTTAGGTATGCGCCATCTTACCTAAGTTCTCTGCAGGTAATACCAGAAAATATTATTCCTAATGCTTTAAACACGACAGTGGCTATATAGCTAAATTACTACAAAAGCCGTTGTCTACAATCGCCACAGTGTAGTTAGCATCATAATTATATTGAACAGCTACGTCATTATTGCAGAATTACATATTTCAATTTTATAAAAGTAAAAAAATAATCAATAAACAAATAGACGACAGCAGGCTAACGACTACAAGGTATCAAAACTAAAGACACGCGTTTATTTGACGCCATCATAACTACATGGCTACCAGACCACTGTTGTGCCTGTAGCCAGCTTAGGTTAATTTCTATTTTTGTAAGCGACAATGAGCAATGAGAGCTGAAAAATATTACAAAATTAATAATTATAAATTCATTTACAATAAAGAGGTTTTCAGCAAATGTATCTACAACAAAGTTATGCTAGGAACACAATTGGGACAAACAAATTTTTTTCGATATGATTTGTATATTTATTACTCTAATATTGTGTTACATGTTGTTTTTATTGATTATATTATTATATTTATTATATTCTCTATTAAGTCGGAGAATTTACCTTTTCTTAAACATTCTTAAACATTTAGGTACAAGCAGAAAAGCTTTTACTATAATAAGCATTAAATTTATTACTAGCTGTGCCCGCCACGTCGTTTGCGTCCCGACAACATTTTGCTCGATTCCAAACCAATTGTAAGACTTTTACTTTTATATTGCTTCAGTTGTGGTATAAAGGTACCAACCCTGTATAAAATTCTAAAATTTATATAAAATTCTAAAAGTTATTGTTAACCTCTGTAAAAGGTGTTTAAAATATTTAAATAACAATTAAATTCCACAAAGTAAAAATACAAACCAAATACAAATTGTATTCAATTGGCGCCATCTGTTGCGCAATTTTGTTTAAAATATCCCACTTTTAAAAATAAAAGGTACTCGACCATGTTTAAAATATTCCAGTTTTAAACCGAAAATTTCAGTATCTTTAAATTGCGTACTTTTACTGCTTTTTCTCTATTTTCCCTTGGAAATTAGATTAGATTAGAAAAGTATTCTATATTGGAATCAGAATGCTAAGGTACCTCCTCACAAAATTTTGTTAAAATCCATCTAGTAGTTTTTACGTGATGCGAACGCAAAGAAAAGCAGGCAGACAGGCGGAAATGAGTTACTATTTTATTATAAATAAATTTTTCGACTCTGATTAATTTTTTGTATTTCTTCTTTCTTTGTACAAACAGTAAGTAACTTTACCAATTATAACAGCTGTTATTTTTAGTCGTTATTGTGCTTCATAAGATGAATTTAAACAGCGAAAATCTAACGACGTATTCGTCGTGTTGGACGAAATTTGTCGTTCGACTTAGTTGTGTTCCCAGCATTAGAGTATTGATGTAGCTGAGGTCTTCACTATAATGAAGTAGCGACGATTGTAGTCATGTAGCTGTGTAGCCGCTGTCGTCTACTTGTTTAAAGCATTCAAAAAATATATTTTTAAATATATTTTTAACAAATACATTTTTTTGATTGTAAATGAATCTATACTTTTTTAATTTTGTTATATTCCCTTCTGTCGAATAAAATAAAATATTTTTCTGTTCTCATGGTCGCTTACAAAAATAGAAATTAACTTAAGTTGTCTACAGCCACAATTGTGGTCGTGTAGCCATATCGTCTTCATACAAACGTGTGTATTTAAGTTTTGCCAAGTTGTAGTCGGTAGTATGTTGTCGTCTATGTGTTTATTGCATTATAGTGCCTAGCGGCATATCGATAGTAAGTTATATTATTTTTGTTTCTGATAATGAAACGAACCACTACTCGCCCTATAAATTGACACTGAATTACAAAAATAGATTGTATTAAATAATAGCTAACTCCGGTGCGCTTTGCTATACCCATCTACAAAAAATACAATAAACACTTGGAAGAAAAGTGTGGCCAACCTCTAACTCGAAAAGGCACGCTATTCTCACATCAAAAATGTTTTAGTTTATAGGCAAGTTACGACGCCAACTGTTCCCAATCAATCTGTTTTTTGCTCGACTATACATATTAACACGATAATAATTTTTAACTTTTTATGGGAGGTACCACTATCCTAATCCTGTCTGTATTTTGCTAGACTATGCACATTAGTATGAGGGTTACTTGTGCAAAGTTTCAAGACTCTAGCTATTGTTGTTCCCTAGGTACGCGATAATAATTTGTCTCTTAATATGGGAGGTACCACGTCCATTGTCGCAATCCAGTCAGTATTTTGCCTCACTATCCACATTACTCTGAGGGTTATTTGTGTATCTCCATCTCCATCTAATGTAGTTCTCCAGGTACAAGGTAATAATTTTTCACATTGTATAGGAGGTACCATGCCGACTGCCCCAATCCAGTTTATATTGGTAGACTATGTGTGTTAGCATAGGGGCTACTCGTGCAATGCCTTAAGGTTCTATCAATTGCAGTTTCTTAGGTATACGATAATTCCTCACCTTTCCAATTCAGTCTGAGTTTCTCTAAACAATGTATCTTCGTAAAGGGGTTACTGATGCAAAATTCCCAGACGATACCTATTGCAGTTCTTTAGATACAGGATAATAATTTTATAGTTTGTATAGGGGGTACCGTGATCACTGTCCCAATCCAGCCTATGTTTTTCTAGAGTATATGGGTATGCGAGTTACTTGTACCTACTTTTAAGATCATATCTATTATAGCCCACTATAATAATATTTCACTTTAATGTACCCCCGGGGGTTCAAATTGTCACTGCAGGAATATGGCAAATGCTTTGACGCGGTTCACTCGGGGAAAATAGGGGCACCAGACGCTAGGGTTCCTAGAACCTAAATCTGGAAGAAAAGGTCTGTGTGTTAAAACATACGGGTCCTCTTCGAGGCCCGACCAGTGCCCAAAGGACTGGTACCACGGGAATCGGTGGCCCCACAGAGAGCCTATCCTCTCTGTGACCGGTTATTGGTGAGGTCTCCTTCGGGGGTACACGTGGTGGTTGTGGTTTAAGATCGATTTATGTAGGTAAGGTGCAAGGTCGATCAAGTGTGCTGTTGCACTCGCAACAGACGGAGTTTGGATAGTCTCCAAACCCCTAAGCAAGAGGTTATAATGTGGATCTAGGCTTGCCTTGGAAAGGCTTGCCATATTATATAAATTGCTACTCGTTGTGACTGTATCACACACAAAAAGCGATTGGTGGCAATCGTAAAGTGTTGTTATACTACACAATGGGGGCGCTAGTCTACGCCTTAGTTTCACTCGGTGGTAAGACCACCGTTAGGTTAGGCCGAGTTGGCAGGTACTTACGTTAATCTTGTTCCACAATTCACTTTAATGGGAGGTGGTACCCACTGTTACTAGGGGTTACGCATGCAAAGTATCAAGGCGCTATCTATTGTAGTTCGCTAGGAACACGATAATAATTTTTCACTTTGTATGGGAGGCACCACACCTACTATTCCAATTCAGTCTTTATTTAGCTAAACTATGTACGTTAATATGATGGTTACTTGAGCAAAATTTCAAGGCGCTACCTATGGCAGTTCTCTAGATACAGTATAATAATGTCTCACTTTATATGGGAGGTACCACGCCCACTGTCCCAATTAGTTTTGTATTTTGGTAGACTAAGCATATTAGCTTAGGGGTAACTCGTGCAAAGATTCAAGGCTATGTCTATTGATCGCCAGGAACACGATAATAATATTTCACTTTGTATGGGAGGTACCACGTCCACTATTCTAATTCAGTCTGTGTTTATCTTGAATATGTACTTTGTATGGGAGGTACCACGCCCACTATTCCAATCCAGTCTATCTTTTCCTAAACTATGTATGTTAATATAGAGGTTCCTGTTGCAAAATTTCATGGCGTTACCAAGTTATACAATGATAAATATTTACTACCTATGGGAGGTACCACGCCCACTATTCCAATTACTGCTGTGTTAATATAATATAGAGGTTACGGGTGCGAAATTTCAAGACCTATTACTGTTACCAAGTTATACGATGATTAATATTTACTTTGTATGGAAGGTGCAACGCCCACGTCAAATATAAAAAAAATAAGTACCCTATTTTACCATCCGTATATCCAATATGTGTGAAAATTTCAGAAAGATCGTTTCACTGGTGTAAGCAGCTATAGCTTTCCGACAAACAAACAAACATACAAACAAACACATTTTGTGCTTTATATATAGAAGATAGAGGATAGAAGATAGATAAAAAACATTTGAATTTACGTGCCTGTTTCAAAGAAAATCCTTGAATATTTTTGGTTTGTTATTGGGTTCTCTTGACACATGAAATTCAAATTATGCAAAAGTTATTACGATTTTAGTATTTTTTTTACTGCGTAAAAAATTTAAATTGTAATAAACTGATTCATTATAATCAACAATTTGTTGTGACAACTGCATAAATTGTTTCTGGTTTGTACTTATGTATGTGAGCAAACAGGGGGTGGTTGCATGACACGGTTTACTTAATGCAACAGATGAATAAATAAAACTATATTACTGTAAATGCCACAGAGTGATTGCGTTTTACTGAAAACAAAACATAACTGATGACAACTACTGCAGCGATAGAAAGAAAAAAAAAATAAAATAAAAACCAAAAATAAATAACCAGAACTGTAGACTTTAGTCCTCATGCTGCGAAAAGTTATTTTTATTTACAAAAATCACGTAGAATTTTATTAAAACTTTGTCATATTGTTTAAACACATAAATGACTGACAGAATCCGAGTGAATGAATGAATGAATGAATGAATGAATGGCTGAATAAAGCAGTAAGTACATATATTTTTTGTTTATATTTTTAACTCAATTTTCACATTTTAGTTAAATATTCGTGTTGCTTTTGCCACAGAGATCGTACTGAAATAATTTTGTATTATTGTCAGTCACAAACTGAAAAGTCATCGTAATTAAAGTATTTATTTTAAACACTCATGCAATCTGTCAGTGTCACTTTAACACGTACGAGTAGCATGTTTAAACTAAACTTCAAATTAAATCAAATCAAAATAATAGAAACCAACGTAGGTAGTGTGTTGCAAAAGCTTTGTAAGATTTTTAAATTGCTAAAAGTGATGAGGTCATGAATTTTAACAGTCACGCAAATCTTTACTATTACAAAATTTTAAAGCCGAAGTTTGTATTCTTGTGAATTAACATGTAGGGGATAAGCTATCTCTGAAAGCATCTATCCGATTTTCAAAGCTCTTTTAAAGGGTATTTTTATAGAGGTATAGAACTTTAAGTTGAATAAAACAACGATGGATTATTCGATTGACATGAATTTTATTTATCCGAAAGATACTCTTGTGGCATTGCATTTTAAATATGATTTCTGGCATATGACCGCCACGGCTGGCGCGGATGTAGTCTAATCTGGACGTCCAATTTTCGATGAATTTTTCCCACATTTGTGGCCGTATATCGGCAATAACACGGCCAATGTTGTCTTCCAAATGGTCAAGCGTTTGTGGCTTATCCGCATAGACCAATGACTTTACATAGTAACACAGAAAGTAGTCTAGCGGTGTTAAATCACAAGATCTTGGAGGCCAATTCACAGGTTCAAAACGTGAAATTAGGCGGTCACCAAACGTGTGTTTCAATAAATCTATTGTGGCTCGATCTGTGTGACATGTTGCACCGTCTTGTTGAAACCACATCTCCTGGACATCATGGTTATTCAATTCAGGAATGAAAAAGTAATAATGGCTCTATACCGATCACCATTGACTGTAACGTTCTGGCCACCATCGTTTTTGAAAAAGTACGGACCAATGATTCCACCAGCCCATAAAGCGCACCAAACAGTCAGTTTTTCTGGATGTAATGGTGTTTCGACATACACTTGAGGATTACCTTCACTCCAAATGAGGCAGTTTTGTTTGTTGACGTAACCATTCAACCAGAAGTGCGCTTCATCGCTAAACAATATTCGCTTATGAAAATCGGGAACAACGGTAATCTCGTTTTGGGCCCATTCGACGAATCTACGCCTTACTTCATTTGATTGCATTGATTGATTTTGTAAGCACGCAAACCAAGATCCTTCCGCAAAATCTTCCATAAAGTGGATGGACACAGATCCAATTCCTGTGCTCGATGGTGGATGGACTCGTTCGGGTCTTCCTCAATGCTACGCTCTACAGCAGCAATAGCTTCTTCTGTACGCACCGTACGGCGTCTCTGGGGATGTGAGTTATCAATAAGAGTAAACGTGGTGCGAAAACGTTCCATTGTTAATCATATTAACTGCTCTGATGGACGATTTTGTCGACGATAAAATGGACGTAGTGCGCGATACGTTTTCCGCACAGAACCATTATTTTCGAAATAAAATTGCACTATTTGCAAGCGTTGTTCAGGCGTGAGTCTCTTCATGATGAATTGTCAAACCAAACTGAGAATAAATCACTTGACAGCTGTTAAATCGGTCGCCATCTTGAAAAGTAATGCCAACTTAAAGTTCTATACCTCTATAAAAGACACCCTTTATTAGTGCGTGGCAGAATTTACAAGAAGGATTTTTTTATATATAAAAGATAACTTTTTTTTGAAATGGAACTTTTTATAAAATCACCTTTTCATTAAATTAACTTTTTTATAAAAAGTACCATCTGATACGCAATTTATTGAAATTTTAAATTGGTGCCCTTTATGGTTCGTAATACACTCAAAAAATATGCATGTTGCATGGGAACGAAACTGTAAGCATAACTTTTCAAATAAAGAAAAGCCAAACTTTTGAATTGTTATAGACAGACAGCTGAAATTTACAAGGACCCTGTATTGAAAAAGGGTGTCCCCATAAATGATGTAAAGACAAACACTTGAAAATTACGCAGATTGGCCTGTACTTTCTCTGGTATAATAACAAGTATAAATATTTGGAATTATGAATTAAAGGGTGTCCCTATAGTTCATGTAATTTGATTTATATGGCCTAACTTTTGAACCGTTATAGACAGACAGTTGAAATTTACAAAGGATCTTTGTGGCCAAGTCCTCTGTAACAACATGTCTTTAGTTAAAAATTGTGAATTAAAGGGTATCCCAATAGGTGATATTATTTGATCTATGTGGACCTATATTTGAAACTGTCATAGACAGAGGCTTGAATGGTGTCCCCATAAAAGAGGGATGCTGGTGATAGTTTAACTTTGGAACATTCACAGATTACTTCTTACATTTTTAATTTAGAATGGTGCAAGCATTATTTATTAACTTTTTTAAATTAAAAACCACTTTTTATTAAAAAGGTATTTATCCAAAAGGTACTTTTTATTAAAAAAAAATACTTAAAAATTTGTTTTTTTTTATACTATATTGTAAAACAATGCGATTTGTTGGTACTAAAAAGTGGGGTAGCACCCATCTTTGTTGATTCACGAAGTCCAGAGATGATCGATATTACCCTGTGCTCTGTCGAATGGGTTAAGGATTAGAAGGTTGCGGACAGACTAAGAGTGTCTGACCATAGAGCTATCCGGTTCGAGATTCTGTATGGCAGAGTATGGATGCTTAAAAATACATCACTAGAAGAGGTATCTTTCGCAACATATAGGTTTTGCTCTATTTCGAGCACCTCGTAATACGGGCAAAATCGAACGAATCTTAGAGCTTTTAAATTCGTTTCTTGATAGTAGTGGATGAGAAAGATCCGAGGCACTGGTGGAGAGAAGTTAAATCCATCAAATAGAACATTGAATCGGCCATTGAATCGGTACATAAGCTAGAGAGATTCAAACTCATAGGACGATTACAAGGAAAAGAAAAAAGAGCTAAAGAGGAAATGAAGTACATGGACGGATTCTGCTCTAATATCAGGGATACATATGAAGTATGCAGAATACAGAAGATAGTATCTAAAGACCCTGTCTCCAAGATTGGACTTATTCGCAAGAGCGAATAAGTCCAAATGACTGAGACAATGGAGGAGACATTGCAGTCGCTTATGCATTTTCCTGTAAGCTTCAGTTCTAATGACTCATGGATTCCTATTAGAAGGGGGACTAGTGGGAGAAGACGATCTAAGGCTGAAAGAAAAAATACTATAAATGGTGTCAGAAGTGCAATATTCTATTTTGCACCATTTAAAGCGGCTGGAATAGATGGAAATCTCCCAGCTCGATTTCGGTGGGGTATAAACACCTTGCGTGAAAGGAGTTAGGACATTTTTCTAGCCTGTCTAGCGACTGGATATATCTCGGTGGATTTGAAGGAAACTAATGTGGTCTTTCTTTCCAAACAGGGTAAAAGGGACTATACGGAAGCCAAGTCCCTCAGGCCAGTAAGCATGACATTTTTTTATTCAAGTCAATGTAGAGGGTGTTGGCCGACTTCCTGGGGATCCATACGCTGACGAATAGACTTTAAGTAGAGCAAGGAGATATACTGATGCAGCTCTGCATGAACTTGTCAAGAGGCGCGAAAAGAGAAATTAACAATGGTGGCGCTGCATTGTCCGTCTTTTGGTTATTGAATGTGTTTTTGATAACATATGTTTCTCGAAGTTGAGAAACGCTTTTAATTAGCACAGGGTTGAACCCATTGTTATAAAATGGATCAACGCTATGCTTAGGTCTAGAACTAGTAATCTCAAAAATGGCCGTTCCAGAATCTGGCGTAGGGTAGTCAGGGGTTGCCCGCAGAAAGTAGTTCTATAACATGTTCTGAGGAACATTACCGATAATGGCCTTCTTTGAAAACTGGACTAAACAAGTTGCGTATGCCGGCGATCTGGCTCTTATGGTTGGTGGAAAGTTGCGCGAAGAATGCATGAGACAGGTTCTCATAACAACCGAGGCATGGTGCAATGAACAGGGGCTAACCATAAGTATTAGCAAGTTCGACGCTATGCTCTGCACTCGAAGGAGAAACGGTATAGAGGTTGGATCCTTAATGTTTTTCGGATCGGAAACCAGTCTGTCAAGGAAAATTAATTATCTAGGCGTTACTCTGTATAAGGAACTTACCTGAAACGAACACCTTGAAATGAAGATATGGAAAGCAAAAAGGATCTTGCATCAATGTAAACGAGTGTGTGGCCGCAAGTGGGGAAGCTCGCCAAAGGCTGCATAATGGATTTACACGCTGCGACCCGTAATACCTTATGCATTTGTGGTTTGGTGGCCAAAAGCCTCTTAGAATACCATTAAGAGAAAATTGCATGGGGTTCAAAGGATTGCTTGTATGAGTATATGTGGTGTAATGCGTTCAGGCAATTGAGACAATGCTGGTATTGTTGCCCTTATATTTATCCTTTAGCTCAACGGCTGCAATGTTGGCTTTGCGTATGAAAAGCGATGACATTTGGAATAGCTTATGCGGCGAATGTCGGTCATAGGAGCATTTCGAACCTAGTAAGTAAGGAGGCCAAAGAAGCTTAAATGTCGATAGAAGTAGAGGGAAAATAGTCGAAGGCCTGCAGCGTTGGTGATGGAAACTTCAAGTATCATCTAGCCAAGATGAAGTCAAAAGAAGATGATACTGATAGACTGTGCGTGGATCATTATTCAGATTTTAAATGCCAATACATTAATAAATCCTATACACGAACGGTATGGTTTTCCTAAAATTGTACTTGAAATCAATAATTTCTGTTTACCATAAGAAAAAAAGTATCTTGTTTGCGAAATGTATTCGTAAGCTTTTATTGATATTTATTTTTTATTGCTTTAGTGTTTAAAAAATATTTTAATTATGTTAAATTTGCTTTTTGGTAACTCTGCTGGATACTTTTAATTCTGATAAAAATTATGGTTATTATTTTAATTCCAATTATTTAAATTTCAAATATTTAATAAACTTAAAAATACACTTACATGTGTTTTTTATCTCAATGTTATTTTAAATTCTTGGGTTGATCTTTTGTTTTGATGTTGTTGTTTGTATGGGTTTAAGTAGGTTTTTGTTAAAGTTATTATTAGAAATGCTATCTATGGTTCTAAGAATTTCAAGTGTTAAAACCACAAACATAATAAAAAAATATGCAAAAATGTAGAGAATATAAATTCTTTGTTGATTTTAATAATATTTTAAAGGGATTTAAGGAAAATTGAATTTATTTTTAAATCTGACCACTATAGATTTAGGGTGTTAAATTTATCTATTTCAACAAGAATTTTTCACATTGTTGATTTTTAGCAAAAAGATTGTAAAATAAATTGATAATTGTCGGCAGTCTTTTATACTCTTTTTTTTCTTTTATAAATATTTTATATTAAACAAATATTAATTTCAAATATTTACTTTTATATTATTATTATTAATCAATGGGGGATATCGAAGCAGACCGCTTTCTTAATGAGTCGCTTTTCGACCATCTTCCGTCCATCACTTTTACATACAAAATGAGATAAAACAAGTTAGAGTGCTATATTCGGCCGTGCCGAATCTTATATACCCTTCACCGCAGTGATATTATTAATGCATACAAATTTAGGTATATATATAAATAGATGTAGTGATAGCGCACTATCAACTATTTCGAAAATCGTTTATAAAAAGTTTTGCAAAAATTTTTGTAAATATATTTTTTTTCAAAATTTTATGTACATTTTTTTCGAAAATTTTTATGTAAATTTTTTTCGAAAAATTTCATGTAAATTTTTTTCGAAAAATTTCATGTAAATTTTTTTGCAAAATTTTCTGTACAAATATGTGTTTGCACATGTTTTTTTAAATTTTTTTAAAATTTTTTTTAAATATTTTTAAAATAAATAAATAAATTTTTTAAAAAATATTTCAAATTTTTTTTGAAAATTTTTTTTAATTTTTTTTTACTAGTCGCGGTCTATCTATTTAACAAAAAAAAAAGCAAAAGAGAATCATTACAACCAAAAAAAAAAAAAATAAAAACAACCTGAAAAAATGTTAAAAAGATATAGGTAGGCGTGGTTTTTTTCCCTGCCTCCAATTGAGTGGTCTGATTGTTGCTGAATTTCAAAAGCGAAATTTTCGAAACTATGCCTGGCTGATTGGTGTGTTTTTAAATTTTCTGTATCTCTTTGGGTTGATTTCAACCCGAACACAGACGGACACCGCTAAATCAAATTCTCTATTTATAAAGATCCAGAATATATATACTTTATGAGGTCGGAAATTAATATTGTAGAAATTACACACGGAATGACAAAATTATATTTACCCTTTCCAGCTGTTGTGAAGGGTATAAAAATCATGAAGAGGGGAGTTTTAGGAAGCTCCTATAGCTTAAATATATGCTCGATATACATTTAAAAAATCTTAACATTTGAGTTAAAACTAAACTAAACTTATGACATTTCCAAAAAATTATATACACGAGGAAGACAACACTGGGGGCTTACCTTAAAGCCTCCCTTTTATCTAGGGGGTCGACCGTTCACCACTCCACTCACAAACACCTCTGCTTTGCATCTGTAAAATTTCATTTAGATATTTTTAGTCATTAATGAGATACCGAATTATGAGCAAAATAAATCATTTTCAAACCACTGTGCATTGTTACAGAGAAAATAATGTGGTGACCATAACATGAATATGTTTTTTCTTTGTGTGTTCGTTTAATTTCTTCGATTCTCATCTTGGACAAATGATACAGATGAAGTTTCTATGACCCGTTACTAGCGTAGTTGCTCAGCTTAAGGTACTTCTATTATATCTGAGCTTTTTACTGGCCTTCCTGTCGGAGGCTATTTATTTTTCTAGCTAGAAATTTATTCAATTACAATTTTTTAAGGGCAGTTTTGCTAACTTTGCAATAGTAAAAGGTAGGATGACATCGGACACATTTTCAGCTTTGGTGTATTGGTTGTTATAAGTGAAGGTTAAGCCTAAACTGTCCGACAAATTAAATTTTTTTAAGCCAACAATCAAAAGAAGTTTAAATTGCAGAATTTGAGGTGTATTTTTTTCCAGGATGTTCTAAAACTATTTCTAAATGGATTCACTACCTGAATGTATGTTTTGCAAATTTTAAGTAGATATCTACTGTTTTGGTTGTTCAACCCAATGTGCGCTGATCTAAGATATTACTGGTTGTTTTTCATTGGAAAGATTCATGTAGGCGATTACGACTACGGCTTCACTCGTGGCATGTTTCACAGTAATTTAATTTTTAGTAATTCGGCTGAATTTTAGGTTTGTGTTGATTTGAAGGGCATTGGTCGATGACTTCATGTTGGCATAAACCAAGGTCTCGTAATAGTTAGTTTCTATGAACCTAAAAATCCCTCCTTGGGCACAATCTGTCAGCATTTCCAAAAGTTTTGACGATGTGCTCTCGGGGAAAATAGAGGCACCAGGCGCCAGGGTTGTGGGAGCCTGAATCTAGAAGAAGAACATATATATTTTATTATCGGCCCTCTTTAAAGCCCGACCAGTGTCCAAAAGACTAGTACGACGGAAACCGATGACCCCACAGATAGGGGCGGCCGGTTGTTGGTAAGGTACCCTTTAGGGGTTCACATGGCTCTGTAACAAGGCATGCAATTGGTGCATGGTTGATCAGGTGTGCTGCTGCGCTTTCAATAGAAGGAGTTTGAGGGTCTCCAACTCCTAAACAAGAGGTTAGAACATGGGTCCTATGGTTCCATGGCTTCTATGTTCCATAAATTGCCACTAATAGCGTACCTATTGTGCACTGTGCGATATTGTGCGATTATGGGACAATGGCATTTAAATGTGGTGCTATTGTCGCTTCATTGCGTTTGTATTGTGTAGCGTGCGGTATACACGCAAAGAAAAAACATGGTTGAGGTAACCATAATCGAAGAGCAACATATTATGGTTAAATTAAATGAATGTAGTTAAACCATATTATTAATAATATAAACATTATATGGTTAAAATAAATGATTATAATATGGTTACAGAGTCATACAAAATTATTTATTATTTTTTATTAATGATTTTATATAAAATACAGGTTATTTTATCAATACATACATGCATACATACATACATACATACATACATACATACATACATACATACATACATACATACATACATACATACATATATACATACATACATACATACATACATACATACATACATACATACATACATACATACATACATACATACATACATACATACATACATACATACATACATACACACATACATTAATTAGCAATCTTGAAGTAGCATTTTTCCTCAAACCCATGAGCGGGAACACCTTGGCCATCGATTTCATGGCATTCGCACACAGCCCATACAATCGCAGTTCATGGTTTTACCAGTAAAGAATTGTAAATCCATAAAACGGTTCAAGATTTCTTTAATTTCTTTGTTCATATGTTTTTGAAGACATCAATTTTAGGGAGGATATCTTTTCCAATTGAGCCAACACCTTTTTCGTGTAGTCTTTCAAGTACAAAGTGAAGCCTTTCTTGTCTCCAAATTAAATGGTGATTCTTGTAAACGGTGATTGAGAACATCAAAGCTGTTCAGAACGGTTGAGTCCGTATCATCGTTAGCTTCTGCAGCTGAGGGGTTAAAATCTTAAATTATATCATCGACTAATTTCGTTTTGAAAATATCTGCGATCAGTTCAGTCCAGAAAATATGTTCGCCACGCGCTCCATTCAACAGCGAAAAATAAATTCGCGAAACAATTGTTTATAAAATTTTTATTATTTTTTAAGTACAAACCATTAAACTCCGGTAACATAAACAAACAAATAATATTCGTTTTTAAAAATGTTTTGGTTACGTACGAAAAAACTTTGGTTGTAGAGAAAAAATTAAATAGTTAAAACCAACCAAGTTGAATTTTTTGTACGTAGTAACCATTTAATGACACAATTTTAACCAAAACTTGTTTATGGGGACCAAGGTAATGTTACAAAAAACTATAATTTGTTTATCGCAACCATGTAATGTTACGGGGAACATAATGTAGTTCCTGTGACCATACCATATCCATGGCTTTTCTTTTGGTGTATATGAAGCTATGGGGATGCTGGTCTACACATAAAAAACTCAACCGGTGGTAAGAAAACCATCAGATAAGGGCCAACACGGCTAGGTGCTGACGCTAATCTTGATCACGAATGAACCTACAAATATGGCAGGTAGGGAAAAATACTTGTGGACAGGCTTTAAAAGGACATAGAAAGTCATTTGGCAGAAAAGCTAGAAATAGTAAAATCCGGAATGATGGTGTTTGCTGGTGTGGTAAAAACAGGTGAAGACAGCTGCTCACGTTGTCTGTGAAAGCTCTGGCTACTCTTAAAAAAAGTAGATCAACAAAGAAAAATATTCGAAAAACAAGTGCCTTTTCGCCTTTCTGAATTTTCGTCTTTACAATTTTCTTCTTCTAGTTATACAAAATTTTAATTTTTATTTACTAATGTAATGCACATTTGACGTTACTATGCAAAAATTCAATTTGTTTTTAATACTTCCATACTTAAGTAAAATGAAAAGAAAAAAAAACTATTAAGAAAACATTTCACTTCATTGCATCGAAGCAAAATAAACAAAAAATAATATTCTACTTTATTTAAAAATATTACAAAAACAAAAAAAAAAAAACACAAATAAATAAAATACGCCAAGAAGGAGTTGAGCAACGAAAGCGCTCTACTCAAGGTGCTAAAGAAAGACATTCAAAGGAACAACAGGCAGTAACAATATGTTGCTGTTAACACAGCCATAACATCCGCTTAAGGTAGTTGTTTTCGTGCTTTTACACTTCCACCAATCAGTGTGCGAGTGAGTATGTTCAGTATCCGCTTATTCGATTTTCACAAACTAAAAGGTGATGCGATGTGAACAACTACTGCAAGCGTTTATTATATTATTGTTCCTTGAAGACATGCACAAAATTGTTGTACATTCATTTGTGTATTTAGAAACGTCTTCCTTATGGTTATTGTTATTGTTGTTGCTGTAATGCAATGTCTTTTATATATGTAAGTAGAGGTGAAAGGGTGTGAGTTTATTATTTGTTCTTGACTGTGTCCTGTAGTTCTGCGGTCGGTGCTTAGTGTAAAATTTCTGTCTACAAGAAAACTATATTTCGTATTTTAGACAGAAGGATATATCGAACTTATTGCCTTGTACACGTAGAGAAAAAATATGGTTATGGTTTGCTCACAAAAACCACCTTATGTTCTCTGTAACAATATATGGTTGCGATAAACAATTTGTTTTAATTATTACTATGGTTACAATAAACCAGTTTTTGTAACTATTTGATCATTAAATGGTTACTACACCGAAAAAATGTAACATGGTTGATTTCAACTACTTATCTCATTTTCAAACCTCAACCAAACCATTATTAGTATTCTAAAATAATATTGTATTTATAACCATAATATTATATTACTAAACAAATTATGATAAGTTTGCTCGTATGTAACCATAGTATGACGGAAAACAAACAATAATGTTGTTTTTTACGGGTTTATGTTAAACAAAAATAATAGTTTATGAATTGAGCCAATTCTCCCTTTTAAAAATAAACTAATAAATAATTGTGTCTTTAATTATAAGGTATTTTTAGGTAAACAAATAAGGTGGGATTTATAAATATACATCTCACTACATTTGTTTAATTTATTTCCTAATAAGAAAAAAAAAAAATCATTATGATATAGTCATTATGTTTTACCATGTTATTTTTAAGTTAGACAATAATATGGTTCTAACATAACAATATTATTATGTTAATAATATTATGTGTAATTTGTAATTTGTTATTTGAATTATATGTAAAACAACCATATAATTCAATCATAATATGTTGCTCTTAGATTATGGTTACCTCAAGCACGTTTTCTCTTTGCCTGTACTTTACTAAGGGTGGAAATAGGAAGGAAGAAACACGAAATAGGAATTTCGCCAGCTGGCAGTTGTTACTTGTTATAGAAGGAAGAACTTCAATTGAAATAAATAAGAAAAAACGTTTTCAATGTCCATCCAAGCTTTCAGTCGGTGTTTTTTCTTTTTTTGAGACAACAGCTTCTTGCTTGTCTGCAAAAAACCCGCGGAGTCTGGCATCGACCCGCAACCTCCAGACTAATAAACTAGCGCCCTACTAATGCTAATATTTCAGCAATAACCTGTCGATTATTCACTTTCAAGTAGTGCTGGTAATTTTTACTGCTTTTAATTACTCGATACTATTCAATACTTTTCAATTGGGTACCCAATACTTCCGTTTACATAATAGCAACCTAAAAGTACCGATTAACTACTTTTGTACATTGAGTACTCAAAAAAGTGACCAAATACCTGATACTCGGTACCCACTACTCAATACTTGGCCAGCACTCCTTCCAAGTGCTCGATCGTTTCTGGTTGATTTTTTCTGGTTTATAATTTTTAGAATTTTAGAATGTTATCTAGGGATGGGTACCTTTATATAAAGTAAATACGAGTACTGGAAGCACTATAAGACTCTTAAAATTTGGTGTGGATAACTTTGAAAGCAAAATCGAACAAAATATTGTCAGGATGCACACAACTTGTGTGGGCAGAGCTAGTTTTTAATAAGTGATAATTTTGTTTTTACTAATTTATGTATTTAGCTATTTTATACATCAAATCGTTAATTAATAGATTAATAATTATGTCAATTCAAACGGGTCTAACCCGGATGACAATTCATAATTTTTAATCATATTGTGATCAATATGATGTTTATATTTTATCAGGTTGTGTTATAATATGTTTGTACTTAAACACAATTATGGTTATATTTGATAATCTTCTTGTTATTTTTGACAATAAAATTGTTCTAAGAACATTTTTTGTTACTTTCAACAATAATATTTCGAATGATAACATAATCTAATTATAATATGTTAGATTATGGTTACCTCAACCATGCGGGTCTAACCCGTATGATAATTCAAAAATTTTAATCATTTAATTCAACCATATAATGTTTATATTTTATCTTGTTATAATATAATAAGTTTTTACTCAAACATAATTATGGTTATATTTGATAATATTTTTGTTCTAAGAACATGTTTCTGTTATTTTCAATAATAATATTTTCAATGACAATATAATCCAATTATAATATGTTAGATTATGGTTATCCCAACCATGCTGTTTGTTTGCGTTAAGGGAATACTGATGTATTATTTAAGATGGGCGAAGTTTATAATTGTATCAAATGGGCAATAACTCAAAAAACAAGAAATTAGAGTTGGCCTCGTTACTAGAAATTCCAAAAAAAAAGAAAAAAAAAAATTCTGCTGTAAACAGAACTATCGGGATCTAAATAAATATTTTAATAGCATTAGTAATGCAGTCAAGTGTAAATGTTAATGCAAATGTTTACACAGAAGACACAGAAATACGTACTCTCACACTTTCCTACGCGAACACATACCTTCAATTGAAAGTGCAAATGAGCTTTAAGGCATTTGAAAGACGAAAACGCTAAAAACTAAAGAAATGCGAGAATATGCAAATGCCAGTGAAGCAGCTATTTGCATGTGATTGTAACAAGGAAGTTGTAGAAATAAAAAACAACTGCAAATAAAACACGAAATGAAAAATATTATTAAAGAAATTACAAAAAAAAAAAAAAAAAATAATTGAAACAAATGAAACAAATGAATGGAAAAGGAATAATATTGAGCATAGTGGTTCCAAATTACTACAAATAGTTTTTCATTTTAATTAAAATTATTGAAAGCTTTTCCAGTCACAAGTTTCTAAGAGAATTCATTACTTTGAAAAATTAAAAGGAATCTTTGAGTTCACTAAAAAATATCAATATTTATAATTTAGCAGTCAATAGTCACACAAGTAGATATAAGCGATTTTGGACTGGATGAACTATTTTCTTAGGTTATTTGCTGAGCTGAACTTTTATCAGCACTCAGTTTTATTAAAGCAGTTTTCTAGGTATAACTTCTTACTGATTCAAAGTTATATAATGGGTGATTTTTTTGAGGTTAGGATTTTCATGCATTAGTATTTGACAGATCACGTGAGATTTCAGACATGGTGCCAAAGAGAAAGATGCTCAGTATGCTTTGACATTTCATCATGAATAGACTTACTAACGAGCAACGCTTGCAAATCATTGAATTTTATTACCAAAATCAGTGTTCGGTTCGAAATGTTCAAATGTGACAAATTTTGTTCAGCGATGAGGCTCATTTCTGGTTGAATGGCTACGTAAATAAGCAAAATTGCCGCATTTGGAGTGAAGAGCAACCAGAAGCCGTTCAAGAACTGCCCATGCATCCCGAAAAATGCACTGTTTGGTGTGGTTTGTACGCTGGTGGAATCATTGGACCGTATTTTTTCAAAGATGCTGTTGGACGCAACGTTACGGTGAATGGCGATCGCTATCGTTCGATGCTAACAAACTTTTTGTTGCCAAAAATGGAACAACTGAACTTGGTTGACATGTGGTTTCAACAAGATGGCGCTACATGCCACACAGCTCGCGATTCTATGGCCATTTTGAGGGAAAACTTCGGAGAACAATTCATCTCAAGAAATGGACCGGTAAGTTGGCCACCAAGATCATGCGATTTGACGCCTTTAGACTATTTTTTGTGGGGCTACGTCAAGTCTAAAGTCTACAGAAATAAGCCAGCAACTATTCCAGCTTTGGAAGACAACATTTCCGAAGAAATTCGGGCTATTCCGGCCGAAATGCTCGAAAAAGTTGCCCAAAATTGGACTTTCCGAATGGACCACCTAAGACGCAGCCGCGGTCAACATTTAAATGAAATTATCTTCAAAAAGTAAATGTCATGGACCAATCTAACGTTTCAAATAAAGAACCGATGAGATTTTGCAAATTTTATGCGTTTTTTTTTAAAAAAAAGTTCTCAAGCTCTTAAAAAATCACTCGTTAGTTAAAAAATCTGTAAAACAATGTTAAATGTTAGGTTTATCTATACATATAATAAAATAGTTACGCAATTCCTGTCTGTCTGTGTTAGCATCACATTAAAACTGCTAAATGGATTTTAATAAAATTTTGTGAGGAGGTACCTTAGTACCCTGATTCCAATATAGGATACTTTTTTTCCGAAAAAATATTTTATTTCCAAGAGAAAGTGGAGAAAAAGCAGTGAAATTACACAGTTATTTTAGTAGGGATTAGACCCTTTATAAAGTAAATACATAAACCCTATCTGAAGCACTAACCAATATGCTTAAACTATGCAACCGATATGCTTAAACTATGCATATCGGTTAGTGCTTCAGTTATGGTTTATGTTTGTACTTATTTTATTAGGGTTGAGAACCTTAGTAAAGTAAATACATAAACCATAAATGAAGCACTAATAATTCTTGCAAAAAAAACCGACTACAAATCAAATATATGTGCATCAGTTCTAAACTAAAAATTTAAAAGGAATTAATCTGTAAGAAATACTTTTATACTTGTTGCTCTTACGGACATAGTAATATACGTTCTGTACATTGAAATGTCTATCCATAACGGGTAAGCAGATATACGACAAATTACGTCAGATATTTTTTTACACTTATTATTACTGACACAGTAATAAAAAGTAACGGTTCCAAAGATATGGCCATATAGCTTAAACAATATCACCTAGGGGACACCCTTTAATGTACAATTTTAAATTAAACACTTATTTTAAAAGACAGATTCTTTGTAAATTTCAAATGGCTGTCTAAAACGGTTCAAAAGTTTGGCCATATGCATCAATTTACATCAATTATTGAGACACCCTTTAAAATTTTAAATATTTATAAAAGTTATTATACGGGACATAGTAGTGGAGATTCTGTCTAATTTTCAAGTGTTTGTCTATAACGGTTCAAAAGATAGGGCTAGATAGGTAAAATTATATCAATTATGGCGACACCCTTTAGTTTCCAAATTTAAATTATATACTTGATGTTATAAAGGTCTTAGATATACAGGTTTTTTTGTAAATTTCAACCGTCTCTCTGTTACGGTTCAAAAGTTTTGCAATATACATCAAATTACATCAAATATTGGGACACCCTTTAACTTCTAATCATAAATATTTAATTTTTGATTATAAATATTGGACATTCTGTCCAATTTTCAAGTGATTGTCTACAATGGTTCTAATGGTTCATATATTTAAATTGACGTCACATATTGGGACACCCTTTAATTTTTAAGTTTATTCTTTTATTAATTTCTGCTATTGGCAGCTATAGTAATAAGCAGTTTTTTTAAATTTTAAAAGGGTGCCCCTTACGGTTCATAATACATGTAAAAAACACGTATGTTGTATGGGGACACCCTTTAATTTTCAAAATTCTGAACTTCTTTTAAAATGGGACCAATCTGTAAGCATTTCCTTTCGAATAAAGAAAAAATTTTTAAAATCGGTTCAGAAATGACTGAGTTCTGCGGGCACAAACATAAAAAAGCAACATTCAGACGAATTGATAACCTCCTTCTTTTTTTGAAGTCGGTTAAAAAGATAAGGATCTTTGCTTTCAAAGCAAAATCGAACAAAATATTGCAAGGACGCTGAAGAAGTGGCGGGCACAGCTAGTTTATAAATAAAAACGGCTATTTGAATTCTTCTAAGGCAAATAAGGTTATCGAGTTAAAGTTCCCTTTGAATATAGTAGTACATCTCGAAAACTAGAACCAATTTCTCAAAACGGAGCGCAAAACTTGAACTGCGGCCCATATAACTTATAAAACAAATTTCAGTTGCTGCAATCCAAAATTTAACTTGCATTTGTTTTTTTTTTGCTATAAATATATTTTTAGTATTCCGTACCCAAAGGGTTACAACATAACCCTATTGTTTGTGCTACAATGCCTGTCCGTTCGTCAGCGTTTTCTATCCCTGGAACCGTAAAAGGTAGACTATTGAAATTTCCACACAACTTGTACTACTATGGCTGGTAAGACAACTAAAATAATTAAACTTATAGGGTGTTCCGATAGAGACATGTTATTCGTATTAAAACAGAAGATGTATTACTGTGTTTCCTATAGCAAATAGTAAAAATTAAAGGGTTACCCCAAAAGTGTCACGATTTGCACGTATATGGCCTTATTTTTTTGAACCGATCGAATATACAATTGCATTCTACAATCTAAAAACTAAGCTCAGTTCTGAAACTGAATTTGAAAAAAATGAAGCACACAATGTGTTGTGTGGTCTTGGAAGGTTTGTGTAAAACGTAATATGTTTGAAATTTAACTAGATAATAGCTAGTTCCAGTTTTATAGCATCTGATTGAAATGAAATTACATACTGTCGGTTGCGAATAATAATACAGTTTTTTGGGGACCTTCAAATATGTAAGAATAAGGGTTAAACACTCCACTTAAATAACTGGACATCTAGGGCATTTCTCTTCACTACATAGTCCTTATTCTTAGCAGTAGGCTCATCAAAAGCGGTCTTGGTGAGCATTGCCTGAGGAGTATAGTGACCAAGTCACTAAAGTGGGTGATGACAGTAAATTATATCCTTTGTGATTTTGGTAGTCAAAGGTCACTTAAGCGGAAAATGTCGAAAACATTTAGGCCTGCTATCGAGGACATTATGCAGGAAGCGAAGTAGAAGTAGAGTATTTCAGATCACCAAAACCTGAAAGTCGCAGAGGAGGTAGAATACCTAAGTGTTCACCTGGACTACAGGACCTTAACCGGATTTTCATGTCGATTGTGAAATCGATACCTACATAAGGTTGCATTGTTTGGGGGATCCTACAAATATCCAAATATGGGCATCATTGTGAATCTATCACCGAATGAGATTTTTGTAGCAGAAATGCCGGCATGAAGTTTCCAAGACTTCGTGAGTCAGGGTAGATGTGATCAAGATTAACGTCGGCACCTAGACGCGTTGGCTCTTCAAATAAAAGAGTAGATTAGCTCTGCCATTGTGTAGTAACAGCACACTTTACGACAAAGTACCATGTGTAATGGCACCCATGTCTCGCACTAGACATACTGCACAGTCACAATGAGTAGCAATTTATAGAATATGACAAAACAGTAATCTCTTGTTTAGGCGCTTTTTTGGAGACCATTAAACTCCTTTCTGTTGAGACTGCAACAACACACTTTGATCAACAATGGACCATCTTTGCATACATCGATCTTAAATACAACCACCACGTGAACCCCGTGAAGGGAACCTCACCAACAACCGGCCACAGAGATAAGAGATTGTCTGTGGGGCCATCGATACCAGTCCTTTGGCCATTAGTCAGGCCTCGAAGAGAACCCATAATAATACAGACCTGTTCTTTCAGATGCAGGTTCCAGGAACCCTGGCGTTTGGTGCTCCCATTTTCCCCAAGACCACTTTGTTAAAGCTTTTGCAAATCCTGCGGTGACAGTTATTACCCCAAGGGGGAGTCAGTATAGGTAAGGTCAGGGCTAGGGTCAACACACCATACAAAGATTTTGAGTGAGCTAGGTTTTAAGGGACTTAATAGTAGGGACAGGTACCGCTAGGCGAACATCAACGTACTGTACGAAAGTTATAAAGTTTTAATGGACGACACGAAGATGGTTGTGAACACTGCTGTAATCCACTTATGGGGAATAGATAGTCGATGTTTGTGTAGACTTACGTATGACTGTAGAGTATTTCCGGCAGAGATTCTAGTTGTTTTGAAAGCCAAGGGATTATCTGAGCTGGTGACTAGGAATGAAAAGGTGACGCTGAAGGCCTTAACAAATTATAGTATCGATTCAAAGTTGATAGGCAAGTGTAAAATTGCTCTTAATGCTATGATGAATAAGTATTATTGAAGGTAATAACGAGCTGTTGACACGTTGAGGGAATGAGATCACTGATAAGCTAGTGTATTTGGGTTTTGCAATAAACTTTGTGATAAGAGAGAGTGAGAGAGATCGGTGCAACCACCGATCACTTATTATTACTGGAAACTTAATAGATTCGTTTTAGATAGAATTGATCAGAGCTGGAGAGGTAGAGTTTTAGGACTCATATAAAACTCAAAATTATAAGAAAAGTTCTTAGTTTGTTTATAAGTGTAATAACGGGTTATTGTTCATCGTAAAAGAAAGGAACAGTTTATAGGAAATTGGAACTTGGGTATTTGGATAATGGGCAGGAATGAGGAAGCCAAGAACTGTGAAGCAAATTATCTGTCATTGTCTGGTAGTGCAAATACAAATTCTCCGTTGGCTGTGCGAATAATCCCACAATGGGTTAGCCAATATCGCTGGATGCAAGATTAAAGATGCGATCGGATTATTTATGAAGACTGGTTTTTTTAATGGCATAAAAAATCCTATTTAGAGAATAGTATGTGGGAGTTTTTTCGGGTATATCGGGTATATCATATCCGAGTGAAGGAGTATAAGTTAACTTTCAGTACCCTTCCTGACCTATTATGCTTTTAAGACTAGTAACCATTTTAAAGCTTATAAAAAACGTTTGTTGGTTCTCTAATAACTTCTTAAACTCTCTATAATTCCTAATACAAATTCCATAAAAATAACAAAACAACTCCACTGTCAATTTGTTGGTTACAAAAAATTGCTTAATTGAAATGCAAATCGGACTAAATGTAAACGTATTCCCATATTTTTGTATACGATACTTTCTTTGTTGCAAATATTTAAATTGAATAAAATTTAGTTATTTTAATTCCATCAAAAATATGTTCATTTATTCAGTAGAATTAGGAGAATGTTTAATGTTGAATTTGTTTATAGAAGTTGAAAAAAAAATATTTACCTTTTCGTTTTTCTTTAATTCTCCTTAAAGGTCTTTGATTGTCGTTATGTCACCACCACCAGTGGCATGTTTGAAGCCATTTGTAATCACATTAAATATGCCACAAACAAAGGTAATTTAAGGTAAGTTAACAAAGCTTTAAAATTATTTAGCACATTTTCTAAAGACCTTTTTTATGCTTTTCTTCTCTTTTCTTTCCTTTTTATTGATTTGAGTGTGTCGGCTTTGTTTTGTAAAGTACTTGTAATGGAATAATAAATGATTTTCTTATTTCAATTTTGAACACGTTGTCTACTGAAATTGAAATTTACCTTGATTGTTATTTTTTTTTTCAATTGTAAATCTTTGCCGGATTTTCAAGGTTTATGATTATTTTTGTATAAACTTTCAGTTTTTCTATTACGACCCATTCTAAAGAAAGTTTATAACTTTTAGACTAACTGATGAAGTCATGAAAAACTTGCAACCAATACAAAGCCATTGCTTATAATCAAAGAGAGTTAATCAATGTTATAAAAGCCATAATGGTCGAAAAGTTTATAACTTTTTTTTTTTTTTTAAACACACATACGAAGGCGATCCCAAAATAAGCCGAAAGTCCTCTTTATTCGGATTTTAATCTCGGAACAGCACTTAGAGCATGACCGCTACTCATGCTGATTGATGAATTGTGGCAGAATTGGAAAATTTGGTTATAGAAAGTAGGAGAGAGTGAAAAAACGAGCAGATATCGGTAACAAGTTCGCTAATCTCATTACATCACATTCCATTATTATAACGATGTTTAAGCGGGTCAGTAGGGTTGAATAGCCTACTGTCACCTATGAGCTCTTTCACTCTCCTGGTCGGAGAGTTGTGGGATAAACGGATGTATGCGGCTTAAATAGTGAGAAAAAGATGAAGTAGAAGAAGGTGAAGTAAAGTAACCGTTACGGTGTAACCGTTTCAAAAAAAAAATAAAAAAAAAAAATTTCGAGACCTGAAAAATGTATTTAGGCTACCGAATATCGCAATGGATTTTCATGCCAATAACATGAAGAAGTTTCGATTCGTTAATACTTACATATACCACACATAACTACAGATGAAGCACTATTTTCGGTCAAACGTTCATGCGAAATCATATGACATTGAATCTTTTAGGCATTAAAATCGATTCTATCCGCTTGGCCTCAATCAGAGATTGTTGCGAGATCATAATTGAGCCTGTTCAGTGTTTAACTTGACTATGTACGTTAATATGGGGGTTACTGGTGCGAAATGCCAATGTGCTACCTAATTCAGTTTTAGAGATACACGATAATAACTTTTTACCTTGTATGGGGGGGTACCACAATCACTTTTCCAAACCAGCCCATGTTTTTCTAGAGTATTCGCATGAATATGTGGGTTACTTTTACCTACTTTCAAAACCATACGTGTTATAGTACTCCGTAGTATTCTGTATTTTTTTTAGATTTTACGCATTTGCACTGGGGTTACTCATACAAAGTTTCAAGGCGCTATCTATTGCAGTTCGCTAGGAAGAGGATAATAATTTTCACTTTGTATGGAGGTACCAGGCTCACTATTTTTTCACTTTGTGTGGGAGGTAACATGCCCACTATTACAATCCAGTCTATCTTTCTCTAAACTATGTATATTAATATGGAGGTTACGGGTGCAAGGGCGCTACCTGATACTGTTACCAAGCTATACGATGATCAATATTTACTTTGTATGGCAGGTGTCACGCCCACGTCGAATATCAAAAAACTAAGTATCCTAAGAAAGTTCGGTTCACTAGTGTAGGCAGCTATAGCTTTCCGACAAACAAACAAACACATTTTTTGTTTTATATGTACGAGTGTATATAGATTTATTGAACTAAGACACGAAAGCATGTCAATAGGTGTTTACTTACATAGAACAAGGAATTTATTTTTTAAGACGTTGTGGGCATCCTGACAATATTTAGTTCGTTTTTGCTTTGAAAGTAAGCCACATCAAATTTTATGGCTCTTACGTATTTACTTTATATAAAGGTATCCATTCCTGGATAAAATTCTAAAATTTATTGTTTATTGTATTATTTATTTATCTATTGTAAGGCTCTGTAAAAGGTGTTTGTTATGTAATTCCACAAAGTAAAAATACAAATCAAATACAAATTATATTCAATTGGCTATTTTGCAGTAAGTAATTCATATTTTGTCATTATTTTAAAACAGCGCCATCTGTTGCGCTACAGTGTTTAAAATATACCGCTCTCAAAAGCAAAAGGTGCCTTAAAGTATGCAGTACCCTTAAATCGGTAAAAAAAATCGGCGTACTTTCATTGCTTTTTCTTCACTATATTTTTGCGGAAAAAAGTATGCTTTATTGGAATCAGGTTACTAAGGTACATCCTCACAAAATTTTGTTAAAATCCATCCAGTAGTTTTTACGTGATGCAAACACAGACAGAAAGGTTGAGTTTTAGTTATGTATAGACTTGATTCTTTTTTATTTTGAAAGTTAGTCTCCTTTTAGCTTGATGGATTTCTTTGGAAATCTTAAGACATATTGTCTTACCCTTAGCGCTTATAAATTCGTACGTTTCAGGAAGAAGACAATTTATATCTTTTAATGTTAGAAATGGTAACGTGATTTTGTCGTAGGCTGAGGTATTTTAGTCTCGTCCAGGGTTTACTTACGGATCTACAAACCTTAATACAAGATTTTATTTTTCCCTTTCTGGGATTAATCAAATCTATATTCTTTATTTAATATTATAATTTGTTACAATACGAATAAAAAATTACTATAACCGACGCACCTCAGCCCGACTGATGCGTCAAATAGCTAGTTCGGGTGATGGATACACAGGTTCGATAGACAACTAGTTTGCAGGTTCGGATGATTCTAGTTCGGGTTACTGGTACGTTACGCAGTTCGGGATACAACTAGTTAGCAGGTTCGGTTGATACTAGTTCGGGTTACTGCCAGTGTTGTCAGATTAGGGGATTTATCCCCAAATCGGGGATTTTTATTTCGGTTTGGGGATTGGTTTGGGGATTGGGGATTTCGTTGAGGATAGTTTCAATGTTTTCGGGATTTTTTGGGGATTACTTTATGGATTACATATTGTAATTTAATTATTAAATAATTTCGTTTTTAATATGATGTTTCTGTATTCCAATTGAACAAATCGTCCAGAAATTTTGAATAGAAATAACTCAAAAAATTCAGTGCTTCTCATAAAATGTGACAACAAAGTGGTTATTTCAAATTTAAACAGGTAAAAGAAGATGAAAAACATACCGAAAATAATTCAAGCAATATAACTTCATTTAATGCACTTACTCTTTCTTATCTTCGTTACGATTTTAAGAAAGAACTGCAGGCTTAAATCTTTTTTAGCGGTGTTACTACTAAAAAATATTGTATCGAGGGTTGTAAATAAAATAAAGAAAATATATAAGGCGGCCGCCCAAGTTAGCAGCAGTAAGTAACAACGTTTTAAAGGACATTTATAAATAACAATTCAGAAAAATGGCAATAAAAAAGTGGAGCCACTTAACCGTATTTTGGGAAAAAGTTTATAAATATCAAGATGCAGCTGAAATAACCTTGTTTCTAGACCTGGCAAAGTTATTTTACATATCAACTAGAATTGCTTATACATATAAATATTTTTTCGGTACAAACAAAATCTTAAATAAGAAATAAATTGCAGAACTAGTTACTCAAATCTTTGTTGAGAATTAATATACATTTTAAAAATACTGAAATTTGTTTCAAATTTTTTGATCCATCCCAAGAAATAGTGAGGGAAAACCTCAATCAAATTAGTTTTTTTTGTTAATAAAAAGACCACAGTACCTGCTTATTTGATTGTCTGCAAAAACACCCAGGCTGATAAACTAGCGCGCTACCAATCAGTTGAATATACAAAAAAGTGAACACTATATTTTTAAATAAAGTTAACTAGAGAGCAAATAGAATATTCATGTGTTAATTTCAATGAAAACAGTATCCTCATTAGTGGTTAATTTTGGGGATAGTTTAAATATTTTTTGGGGAATTTCGGGGATGGCTGTGGGAACAGTCAGCCGAAGCCGCTGTGGAAACAGTCCGCCGAAGACGCTGTGGGAACAGTCAACCGAAGCATCTGTGGGAACAGTCAGTCCGAAAACCGCTGTGGCAACAGTCAGCCGAAGCCGCTGTGTTAATTTATAATACCTCACCGAAGTCAGATATATAGTAAAAATCAACTGGTTTATCAGGTAAACCAGTCGGCTCTTCTATTATACGAGTGCAAGGTATAATATCCAAGTCTCTATGATGTCACAAATTCATGTCTTGGCTGGATTGCAACATGCCGGTTGACTGCCAACCTTCACTACTTTTATTTATTTTAACATAAACCAAATGAGAATTATAAATATATTTTTAGTTGCTGGTATACTTTTTACATTCTTGTTGTGTTTACACGGCAATTATGGTTGCTTTTACACGACACGTTGTTTTACAAATATGTATATAAAAAAGAATGATTTATAAGAATATGTACGCGGGGATAATTTATATTATTGCCACGTTACAAGATTCACATGTAAGGAAGGTAATATCTGGCATGGCCCAAAGATCCGTTCTTGGTCCACTGTTTTTTTCTTTGTGCTTAAATAACTTTTTCAATGTGGTTTAGTCAGAAGTATGCTTTGGTAGACGTCTTTCAATTATTTTTTCATGGCACTGTCTCAAAGAATTTATTTCAAACAATAAAATTAACGACACCGTTACAGCGAGTTGAATGTTGTGTGAGCTGAAGTTCTTTACACTTAAATATCTCGAAATCAAAAATTTCGGGCTTTGGTTCCATAAATTTTAATGCTTTAAAAATTCACGTAGGACAAAGTGGGCTAGAATTTGTGGATAAGCTAAAAATCTTGGGCATAATTATAGATAGGAGACTTGATTATTCTTATCATAGTGTTAATGTATATTCGAGAGTGTGTTTTAGACATTGAAGATTATATTGCCTTAATATGTACCTTCCTCAGCATGTACGATATAAAGTGGCACATGAATTGATGATGTCTCAGATATCCTACTGTATGAAAGTATATCTTTGTTCGACGGCTAGTACTGTTAACAGAATAAAACTTCTGTTTAATAAAGTTGTTAGGCATCGAAATTCTGTTCATGGCCAATATGAAAATGGACATCATAACCACATATCGCCGTATGTCAACAGATTTTTAAAATGTTCTTTTGCTCACTTTTTAACTATAAACTATCTTTTGAATTTCTATAATATTATCAGTTTCTGGCATATAAGTTTAATTTTTTGCACTCTACTACAAATATTCAAATGTTCATACCCTTAATTAATAGCTCGGTCTTTCAAAAGTGTTTTTTGATTACAGTTGCTAATTTATGGAACGGTTTGCCTAATGCTTTAAGAACATTTTTCTATTATTTGTTTTTGTATCGCATAAAACTCATCAATCATTATAATAGTAATTTGCTTTAGACGCATCATCTATCTACTTCTGATTGTGGACTACTATTCAAGATTTTGTTCTCCTTTTTTATTCCAAAGGATTTTATGTTATAGATTAAAGCTGTGAACAAAACATTAGTTATTAAGCATTTTATTTTTTTTTTAATTTAGTTTAGGGTTTTCTATAGACTAAATAAAATTACTTAGAATTTTAATATGTATTTTGGCCACAAAGGGCTTTTTATATTACACAATGATAATAAATAAATAAATAAAAATAAAAAATAAAATAAATAAATAAATAAAAAGTTAAATTTTAAAGTTAAACTGAATAGTATCGCAGCTCATCATATGCTTTTTTAATTATACATTTTATTTAATTATTAAAATGCTGCTTTCCATATGTGAAATCTGGTAATTCTGGAATTGCCGTCGTGCTTCCATATTTACACGGTTGTGTATACATTTTTTCTTTCGAAAACTTTTTCTTGTCGAACAATCTTATTTTTTTGCAAATATTTAAACTTTTTTGCTTCTATTTATCTCGTTAATAAATAGTTTTATTTTCTAGTATTGTTCTCTCCTGCTGTTTGAACTCCTGATTGTATGTGGTCTGCATTTCTAAGGAGGTAATCATCAGTTTATTTATGAAAATGGAATGCTTGTTGGTTTTAGCTGCATATGTTTTTATTCATTTTTGAAAAGTTTTAAAACTTTTATAAATTGGCATTTAAAAGTTAAAGAAAGCAGATAAAAAGGTCTAATAAATTATAGAAAACACACGTGTTTTATGTTTCATATTTCATGAAATAAATAAAAAAATAAAAAATATAAGCTTCTTCAAGATACACGAGAGAGAGAAAAAATATACAAATATAAAAAGAACAATTTAATTCTCGTTTGAGTAATGCTTGCGCCCAACAATTTATGAAGACAAACTACCCTGATATGGTACTGCTCGGTCTTGGTGTTAGCGAACGGCTTTAAAGAGGATGTGAGTGCTGAGTAGGGAAATATTTCTTCTTCGCTTTTCTCTCCCACTTATGTTGCGGCAATAGGCTGCACCGTGATCTAGGCGAAGACTAGTTCTTAAGGCGAAGATGGGAGGTCTTATCTCATTGTGAGTGACCTTTGAAATCTGTATTGACAGTGGTGCTGTTTACCGAGCTAAAAATATTGTTTACGTGTCAGCAAGTTTATAAGGGAGAGAGAAAAAGACTCCCCCTTTCCAACCTGCTGTAGGAAGGCATGATTTTTGTTTGTCGATGTCATCATGCCTCTTTCTTGTGCTTTTATATGCAATAAACTCATGCCTCTTTTTCTTGCATCATATTTGCACCTTAATTATGTATTTTTATACCCTTCACCACCCACAGGTGGAAAGGTTATATATAAGTTTGTCATTCCGTGTGTACATTTCTACAATATTCATTTCCGAAAACATAAAGTATATATATTCTGGATTCTTATACATAGAAAACTTATGTAAGCGATTTTCATCTAACCGTCTGTCTATGTTGACGTTGAAATGTCATTTGCCTAGACGCCACACGAGGTACACAAAATTTAAGTCTACCAATCTGGCAGCATAAACTCGAAAATTTTGGGATTACAATTCAGCAACATCAGACCTTCCCATCGGAGATTGCAGACAAACAACCACGCCCACCTATATTTTTTATGTCGTTGTTTTATTTGCTTTCGGTTTTAATGATTCTATTTTGCCTTTTTTTGTTAAATAAATATTAGACCGCGTCAGGAGGAAGCTCACATGGAGTGCATACATATCTCGGGGGATTTAGTATTTATTTTTAGGTTGGTAAGGTTTTTACGCTTTGATTTGTATTAAAGACCTTTATAGAAAGCCACCAGAGCAGCAGTCAAGAGCCCATTGGAGGGGGTTTATATGAGAAAATTTTTTAAAGGATTTTTTTGCTCTAATCTCACCATTCTAACGCAATATAGTTTGTATGAATTTAAAAAAAAAAATAAAAAAAATTTTACAAAAATATTCCAAAAAATTTTCAACAAATATTAAAAAAAAATTCAATTAATATTAAAAAAAAGTCTACAATAAATTTTTACAAAATTGTATTTAAACAAAATATGTTACAAAATATTTTCCAAAAATTTTTACAAAAAATTAAAAAAAAATTATGGCATAAAACTTTTGCAAAAAATGTTTAACAAAAATTTTCCAAAAATGTTTGAACTAATTTTTACAAAAAACTTAAAAAAAAATTTAACAAAAGTTTTCCAAGTAATTTTCTATAAAATTTTTACAGAATATATTCAAAAAAAAAAAGTTACCAAAAATTAAAAAAAAAATTGTATAAATCTTCAATTTAATTAATAAATATGAAATTTTTTTATTAAAATGCTTACAAAAAAATTTGAATAAAATTAAAAAAAAAAGTTCTATAAAATTAAAAAAAAAAATTCTATAAAATTATTACAACAAAATTTTGCATAAAACTTTTACCAAAACAAATTTTTTTAAAATTTTTACAAAAATGATTTTCTGTAAAATTTTTACAAAAACAATTTTCTGTTAAATTTTTACAAAAACAATTTCGTATAAAATTTTTACAAAATTTTTATTAGACAATTTTCTCTGCAAGTTTTTACGGCTGATTTGTGTCAAAAAGCGCAGTTCTTTTTTTAATGACTTTGTCTCTTAAATTAAACCAATTTTGTATTTTCAACCTAAAATCAGCTGCCCAACATTCAACAATAACCCGACAATTAGCTAGATACAATCAAATTTATTCTGCAGATATCGAAGGGCTCTTGGCTGAAAAAAGAAAAATTCGTAGAGAATGGCAATCACAGAGATCTCCTCAACTCAAAAGCAGACTTAAAGAATGCACGAACCGGCTAAGAGACATGCTGGAATCTCGAAGAGTAGCATCCCTGAAAAACTATTTGGGAGACTAGACGCAAATCCTCAATCAGGTTATTCGTTATGGCGTGCTTGTAGAAACCTTAAAAAGCCAGTCTTACGTAAGCCTCCCTTGCGAACTTCAGCTGGAGGCTGGGCAAGGAGTGATACCGAAAAAGGAAATTTATTTGCTGGACATTTGAAAAAGGTTTTTACCCCAAATATATCGACTGATATAGTTGAGTTGCCAGTTCTCGAGGCTAGTGCTGCAGTACCGATAAGTTTTGATTTTGGTGATCTTGAAAAGGCAATAACGGATTTGAACACCAAAAAAGCCCCCGGCGTTGATAAAACCAGTAACAAGATGTTAATTGAGTTGCCCCGTGTAGCTCGCAGAATCGTTCTTTTTATTTTTAATGCCATTTTACGTTTTGAGTACTTTCCCACAGAGTGGAAGGTGTCCTTGGTTACCATGATTCCTAAACCAGGAAAAGACTACACAAAAATTGAATCATACAGACCTATAAGCCTTTTGTCAAATATGTCAAAGCTGTTTGAGAGGATGTTAATAACTAAGCTTAACCCTATTCTAAGCCACAAAGGATGTATTCCAAACCATCAATTCGGCTTCAGGAAAAAACATAGTACGATCGAACAAACTCACAGGTTAGTCAATGTTGTTAAGAAGACATTTGAAGAGAGAAAATACTGCTCTGCGCTTTTTATCGACGTTTCTCAAGCATTTGATAAGGTATGGCATGAAGGCCTAATATATAAGCTAAAACTGAATTTGCCCGTAAACCTATATAAGCTGCTAGATAGTTATTTAACCGAACGAAAATTTATTGTGAAAGAAGGAGATTTTTTGAGCTCACCCCAGTCAATTGAAGCCGGACTTCCCCAAGGTAGTATATTGGGGCCCTTTTTATACTTATTGTATACTTCAGACATGCCAACTAGTAACCGAGTTCACACATCGACATTTGCTGACGACACAGCTTTTTTGAGCATTCACGAAAGACCCGAAGTAGCATCACGATATTTACAAGACCACATATTTAATTTAGGAAAATGGTTGAAGAAATGGAGAATAAAAGTTAATGAACAAAAATGTACTCACATAACTTTCACACTGCGTAGAGAATCTTGCCCCCCTATTCGGATAAATAACCAAACGATACCTCAGCTTTCAGACGTCAAATATCTCGGCATACATCTTGACCGACGCCTTACATGGAAACGCCACATAGAAACAAAGTTAACACAAATGAAGTTAAAAGCAGTCCAACTAAACTGGCTTATTGGCAGAAATTCTACTCTAGCTCTAGATTGCAAACTTTTATTATACAAGTCAATTCTAAAACCAATATGGTGTTATGGCATTCAATTATGGGGCACTGCCTCAGCTACCAACGTAGATAAAATTCAAAGGCGCCAAAATAAGGTTCTTCGTATAATTACATCTGATCCTTGGTATATAAAAAACTCGAACATCCATAAAGATCTAAACGTGCCATCAGTTAAAGCAGAAATAGCGAAACTTGCCATAAGGTATTTAAAGAAACTTGAAACTCATCCGAATCCACTGGCCCGTAACATACTAAATGAACCTGGTTACATTCGACTAAGAAGGAGGGACACTGCTTCTCTCATCCGTACATCAGAGGGATAACCCACAAATTACAGTAACCGTGAAACATACATTTTTTTTGTCCAGCACTGGTTGGACTTAACAAGTATATTTTTAGACTTAAGATATGAGTAATTATTGATAGTTCAATTATATTGAAGATACAATAAATAAAAATTGCGAAAAAAAATTTGTACCTAATTCTGTATAAATAAAATCACTGTGGTGAATAGAAGATTCGGCACGGCCGAATTAGCACTCTTACTTGTTTATACAGAGGTTACCTTAAAAAAGAGGCTAATAAGTTATAAAATCATAGTTCGTCTATGATTTTAATTTCAAAGAGGCCAACCGATGCCATTGCTTTAAGTCTAACAGAAAGTAAAAGTTAAAAAAAAAATTGAAAATAATAAAACAAATATTTGAATTAAAATTTGTAGTGTACTTAGCACTACACTGCGTATGAGTGATATTAATTAATTCCCTGTTAAGTATACTCAATGACTTCATACATTTTTTATATATACTTACTCGTATGTATAATGTTTTTATTTTACGGCTTAATATTTATTATTCAATTAAAACAAATTCTTGTAAAATAATTTCCGCCAAAACTAATCATTCTCCTACATAAATATTAATTTGACGTTGCAGTAACCTTTTACGAGGGAAAGTCAATAAGTGTTTACAAAAAAAAAGTATAGAAATATAAAAAGTGTTAGTTGTTTCTTTTATATTTTTCAGATATAAAATAATACCCTGGTATGTGATCTCCAAAATGTGAGTTGTTGTTCCGTTGTTTATTTGATTACTTGGGAATTTCCGTAAATTTTTAGTTAAGCTGGTAAATTAACAAATGTTAGTGTGTGGACTCGATTGCTAGTACGTATAGCTAAAGTTCTGGTTTAGTTCTGGTCTAGTTTCTGGTCAAAATCCAAACTGGTGATATAAGATAATTATTCAGCTTAGTTATTAAAATTTTTTCAAATAGTTTTGATTTGTTTTACTTTTCGGTGCAGCTTGGGTATCTAGGAAATGTCAAAAATGTTTCAAACTTAGGGAAAGTACCCTTGACTCAAAATAACATTGAAAATAAACATAATTATTTAAATATGGAAATCGTTCCACAAAATTTCTCTAAATTTGCTTTAAAAATATATATTGACTTACCCTCGTAGTATTTGTTATTAACATTAAATTTAATTGCTTTGCTATTAATTTAAACAAATTGGATTAATACTCATTTGACATAAAACTAATGTTATACAAGCAAAAGTTTAAAATTTTTTTTATAACATTTTTTTTGTATGACCAATTTACCAAAGTTATTTAACTTTTTTAATTGGTTTGCAGGCTAATGGAAATAAAGCAGAAAAATTTATGGCCAATTTGCATTTCAAACATACAAAAATTCAATTATCTAATGTTGTTTTAAATGTCAACGTGTCCAATCGTGATAAATCTCTTCCAATGTTGGTTTCAGTGTTTTTTTCAAACCATCGAAAAAAACAAAAATGCGAAGAATAAATCCTCACTAAAAATATTTGCTTTGCAGAAAGGAAAAATTACCATTTATTTTAGCTTAAATCAAAAATAAAAGCAAAGAACATAACGCAACCGTATCTATGATTGAAAATGCATGGAAACTATGTTACATAATTTTATTAAAAAATTTTATTTAAATTCGAAGTTTTTAATTTAGCTAATATTTTTAAAATAATTTTTTCTTTTATGCTGCAATGAATCAAAGCGAAAACTTGTATGCAAACAAATCTGTAATTTTTCATTTTAACAATTTCATTTAGGTATTGTTGGTTTTAATACCCTTCACTACAGGTGCAGTAGGTTATATTTAGTTTGTCATACCATGTGTAATTTCTACAATATTCATTTCTTACCTCATAAAGTATATTCTAAATCCTTATACATAGAGAAGATCATTATGCAATATCCGTCTATCCGTCTGTGTTCGGGTTAAAATCAATTTTGCCAAGGCACCACAAGAGATAAAGAAAATCAAAGCCCACCAATCTGCCAGGCATAATTTCAAAAATTTCGCTATTGAAATTAAGCAATATTAGACTCTTCCATTCAAAACCACTTCCACCTATATTTTTCACGTTGTTTTTATTTTTTTTTCGGTTGTAATGATTTTTGAATTTTCTTATTTAATAATAATAATCGGGGGATCAATAACCCCCTGCGAGAGGCGAGTTTTGTTTGTTTTTAGGTTGGTAGGGTTTTTCTGCTTTGATTTCTATTAAAGACCTTTATCGAAAGCAATAGACACAGAGGTAGCCGAAAGACTCACAGGGTGATAACTGGGAACCAGGAGCAGTCAATAGCCACATTGGGGGATCAATATGCCCCCAAAATTTGCTTTAGACTATTCTAATGCAATATAGATTGCAGGAAAATCCTAACTTTTACAAAAAAATTTCTGTAAAATTTTATCGAAAATTTTCGATCAAATTTTTCAAAAAAAATTCCGATAAAAATTTAAAAAATAAATTTTCATAAAATTTTACAAAACAATTTTCAATCACATTTTTACAAAAAATTTTCAATTAAATTTTTAGAAATTTTTGATAAATAATTTTCTACAAAATTTTTACAAAACACTGGATAAAATTCTTAAAAAAAATTTTTAGAAAAAATAATCGATAGCTTTAGATAAAATTTTTAGAATAAACTTTTGATAAAAATTTTAGAAGCAACATTCGACAAAATTATTATAAAAAAATTTTCGAAAAAATTTTTACAAAAAATTTTCGATAAAATTTTTAAAAAAAATTTTCAATTAAATTTTAAAAAAAAATTTCAATTAAATTTTTACAAAAAATTGTTGATGAAATTTTTACCTAAAATTTTTGATGAAATTTTTGCAAAAAATTTTCTATAAAATTTTTACAAAAAAATTTCTATAAAATATTAACAAAAAATTTTCCATAAAATTTTCACACAAATTGTATATGAAATTTTTACAAAAAATTTTCTATAAAATTTTAAGAAAAAATGTTCTATAAAATTTTTACAAAAAATTTTCAATAAAATTTTAGAAAAAAAATTTCAATTAAATTTTTCAAAAAATGTTTGTATAAATTTAAAAAAAATGTATAGATTCTTAGCAAAAAAATTTATAAAATTTTAACAATAAATTTACGATAAAATTTTTACAAAAAATTCCAATAAAATTTAAAAAAAATTTCTATATAATTTTGACAAAAAAATTTTCGATAAAATATTTACAAAACATTTTCTATAAAATTTTACCAAAAAATTTTCTATAAAATTTTCACAAAACATTACAAAATATTTTCCATAAAATTTTTAGAAAAAACTTTTAAAAAAATTTTAATAAAATTTTTACAAAATATTTTTGATAAAATTTTAGAAAAAACTATTTTTACAAAAAATTTTCAATAAATTTTTACAAAAAATTTTCAATAAATTTTTACAAAAAATTTTCAATAAAATTTTTAATATTATTTTTACAGATAATTTGCGAATAAATTTTTATAAAAAATTTTCGAATAAATTTTTATAAAAAATTTTCGAATAAATTTTTATAAAAAATTTTCGTTAAAATTTTAGAAAAAAATTTTCGATTACAGAAAATTTCCAATAAAATTAAAAAAAAAAATTCCATAAATTTAAGCAAAAAATTTTCGATAAAACATTGACAAAAAAATTGTGTATATCCTTCTATTATATTTGTAAAAATGAAGTTAAACATAACAGAGTAAGGAAATATTTAACATTACTATGGTGAAGGATATATAAGATTCGTCATGGCCGAATATAGCACTCTTACTTCTTTTTTCATTACATTAAAATTTGTCTTTCTTCTTTTCAATTTCATTTCTCATTTCTGACTCGCCGTACCATGGAATGCTCAAATAACCTGGTTGCATGTTTTAAATAAACGTGAAATAAAAAAAAACATCAAATGCTAAAAATACCTGAATGCTCAGGTCAGCTATAACCATATTTCCACAGCGCACTGATGGACGTCATGATTATCGTATTTGGAATGCTCAACTCATCTCGTATGCCGGCTACAAACAAAGTGATGGCAAAATTATTGGAGATCCCATGAACGTTGAGTTCACCGAGGTATGTTTAAGAGTGTGTTATTTGTATATCTTTTTTTTAATATTTCCATTTGGTAGTGGATTATAACAGATGACAAAAGGAATTATATGTTTTTTTTTTAAGCAACCATAGTGCGGTGTAATCTCTTGTTCAAATTTATAATAGATATTTATTTAAATTAAAAAGAGGTCGCAGTGAATTATAACTTTTTTATTAAAATAAAATGGGAATAGCGCTTTCTGTATACGATTGTTTAATACACTGCAACAAATTTTGCAGGTAGTATAAACGAAAAAAAAAAAAATAGATATAGAATAGTAGAACCTTAACCATGAAGGTAGTTAAATATATTTTGGTTTTATTCCAATCTTTATATGATTTATTCATTCAAACCAGAGCTGTAAAAAGCTAAAAAAAAATTAGCCATTATTAATGTCAAATCAGGTGAATGCAATTAAATCGATAGCAATCTTTTACAGCTCTGATATTTTTATTCAAACCAACAGTTTCTATTATCAAAAACATATTTCCATAAAACTGTTAATTTGAACAAAAAAAAAAAAAAAAACAAAAAAATTAAACAAAATTCTGTTAAATTAACAAAAATTTTGTTAAAACAGTAGTAACATATTCTAAGAAAAACCAACCCATAAAATTAGTTAAATTTACATCCTAAAAAGTTGTTAATGTGAATAATTTGTTCTTTGTTTTAATTTTCGCTTATTTTACGAAGTTTTTTCTTATTTTGTTAAAGGCATGTACAATTGCAATGAAGTTCTTAAAATTTAACTATATTACTGGGTGATCTTTTAAGAGCTTTGGATTCCGTCTATCATCAACACAACTTTAAAATTGCAATTTTTCAAGCCTTATGGGGCATCCTTTAATTTTTAAATATTTTTTATACTAGAGCATAGTATTAAATACCCTGTGTAAATATCAAGTGTCTACCTATAATGTTTAGAAAAGAAGGTGAATATCCCTTAATTTGCGACATCTACGGAACACCCTTTTATTTTTATTAAATTTATTTTCATTACTTGTTGTTGCAGTATATTGTAAAATATAATCTGTGTAAATTTTAAGATTCAGCCTATTACTGTTCAAAAATAAGGATTTTCTATGAAAATATCAGGCGCCTAGGTATTGCGTTTAAAAAAATAAGAGAATATGAGTGAAAAACATGTTATTCCGCAATACCATTTAATTGCTATAGCGGCGATGGAACACATCTACTACAAAAATTTCAAGACTCTACCCATTACAATTTAAAAAATAAAGCCATATATGTTCAAATCATGTCACTGTCGGAACACCCTTTAATTTTATTATTTATTATAGCGGCCATGGCAATTCCTTTTCCATGAATATATCAAGAGTCTATCTATTACGATTCCAAAAATAATGCAACATATGTGAACAACATGTCACTGTGGGAACACCTTTTTATTTACAATAATTATCATAACGGCCGTGGAAACATATCTTCTGTCGGAACACCCTTTAATTTTAAGGTTTAATTTTGCATATTTTTTCATAAAGCAAACATAGTTTAATTTACTGTCTGCAAATTTTAAGTGGTTGCTCCTACAGCTCAAGAAATAAAGACGTAACCGTAAATGACACGTCAATTTCGGAACACCCTTTAAGTTTTAATATTTGTTGCTATAGCAGCCACAGTTATACACCTTATGTGAAAATTTCAAGAGTCTAACTATTATGGTGCAAAACTTAGGCCATATACGTGCAAATCACGTCACTATCGGAAAACCCTTTAATTTTGAGGTTTATATTGTTATTCTTTTTTATATTTATAACGAACTAAGTTTTAATTACTGTTTTTAAATGTTAAGTGTATGCCTACTACAGTGTAGGAAATAAACACATATACATAAATAATACGTCTCTATCGGAATACCCTATAATTTTTATTATTTGTTGCTATAGCGGTAACAGTTTTACATCTTCTGTGAAAATTTTAAGAGTCTACCTATTACGGATCGAGATGTAAAAGGCGCTGACGGACGGACACACATTGTAGCGAAAATAGGGTTATGTTTTTACCCTTTCTACATATATGGCACTCTAAAAAGACCTTTTAATAGGGTAAATGGCAGACTTTTTCATTACTGCTCTGCTCAAATGGTCTTAATAACCATTAGTCATATTTTCTATTTATTGTCTCTCCCTCTCTGCAATTAGTCAAGTAAAATATTTCATGCACCGTCTCTAGTATTTGCTGGCATTTGACCAAGGCTTAGATACCCAGACCCTAACTCTTATGCTAGCTAGTGCTGGACATTTACACTACCGTTTCAGCCTTTTCCAAACACCCCCTGCAAGTATCATCTCGACGATATCAAGTCGATTTTCTTCTTGGCTAGATGATACTTGAAGTTTCCATGACTTGTCACTAACGCAGTTTTCCAGCTTAAGGTAAGGTACTTCTCTTATATCTGAGCACCATTCGATTCTGTCTGCATATAGTGTTTTCCCTCCAGCTTATCAGTTTTACTGAGTTCACCCATTGTAACTTTCTTCCATGCACCCTACTTTCCAGCAGATAATCCTACGCATGCAGCAACGCAATCAGTTCTGCCTGGTAAACGGAGAAGTAGTTAGTTCCCCAAACGTAGACAAGAGGACAGTTTCAGCTCAAATGAGTTTACTCCTGCTGTACCGTCTATAAGAGAACCATCTGTAAAAATTGTGATGTCATTCTCCATTTACTCATTTTGTTTAACGCCTTCCACAACGACTCTCCGATTTAGTCTTTCGACTATTTTTCTTCTACTCATGGTTACAGCCAATAATGATTTTTTTATTTTTTTGATAATAGCGGAACTTGTCTTAAGCAATAGAAGGTTATTAAAATTTAATTTTAGGGATTTTCATATAAATTTGCCAAAGGCGGTGTAAAACTTGACGACTTTCTGTAAGTTAATTTGTAAGTTTTTGTGAGTTTGTAAATTTGTAAAGTCATACATATTGATTTACCGTCGTTTATTTTTACTTTCTTTTAAACATCAAAATTTTAATTGCTTTTATTTCTATTTTTAGGTCTGCACGAAGTTAGGCTGGAAGGGTAAAGGTACCGAATGGGACATACTACCATTGGTTGTTTCGGCCAATGGCCATGATCCAGACTATTTTGATTATCCACCGGAATTAATTTTAGAAGTACCATTAAGTCATCCAAAGTAAGTTTACAGTCTTATTGTCTTCTTTAATCTCTCAAGTAAAGCACAAACATACATTATATTTGAATATAATCATTATACCAGCAGTTCCGAAATACCACAGCAATACAGCGATTTTCTTCTTCGAAAGGTCTTTTCAGTTCAATGCCTTTGATTTGTTATACACAAGATTATTCAGCAATTTTAAAATTTTTTATTTCGCAAATAATTTTTAGGGCAGTGTCTTTTAAAGCAACAATGCTACGATTAACAATTACTTTGTTTTTTTCTAACGAACTAACGAACAATGACTCTTCAAACGCCTTGCATATGACGTCTCTGCATCTTTGTTGTGCATATTACATCATTTCCCTCAAACTTATTTCCCTGGCGAGATCGTCCAACCTCTTGCATGGATTCTCCAAGCCTTGCGAAGCGTCTTTATACCCTTCATCACAGGTGGAAAGAGTATCTATACATATAATAAAATAGTAACTTATGTGAAATTGGGAAACCTAACAGAGTAAGGAAATATTGAACATATTATTATAAAGATTCGGCAGGGCCTTTTCTTTTCTCTACGTTTCGTTTGGTTTATACAATAATACAGAAAAAAGATTGCCGATCTGCACAAAGCTTCTTATCATGGTGATAGGTTAGGTTAGGTTTGGAAGGGTTGTGCCAAACATGGCACATCCACTCGGAGACCTGCTGGTCCATTGTGATTCCCTTCAGTTAAACTGCAAACTAAGAAAACTGTGGGGAAAAAGAGAGACTTATTATGCTTCCTGCCACCTATCACTCAGCCACCCGATTTCCTTGATGAAGCCGACGAAATCCTCGATTTTACACCGCGCGATGTCGAAGAGCCCCTCGAGAAATCTATCACCTACCCATCGAAGTCTGCGGCTTTGTAATACCGGGCAGTGACACACGATGTGCTCAACAGTTTCCAACTCCTCCTCATCCTCGCACATTCTACAAAAATCCGGTGTGTCGACGACCCAGTTTCTAGCCATTGTCCTAATGGCGCAATGACCAGTGACAAACCTTATCACGGCTCTTAGAACCTTCCTGTCTAGACCTAGGAGTATCTCGGTTTTCGCAGCGTCCAGTCTAGGCCAGATTGACCTGTAATCCCCCCTTACTCCGCAAGACACGTTGGTTCTCCTGACTACCCAGTCTGATATCAACCTGTAGTAGTTACTAATCGGTGGCTTAACCGATTCTACCCTAATTGAATTTACCCCTTCCGAGCCCAGTCTCGCAAGTTCGTCAGCAATCTCGTTGCCCTCAACATTACAATGGGCCGGGACCCAAAACACAATCTAGCCGTCAGTGCGTCGATAGCCTTTTTACAATCACCTACCAGCCTAGATGTGACCTTGTGTCTTTTCAAGGCTTTAAGCGCCGCCTGGCTGTCGACGTACAGAGTGATCTCTTCCCCTTCTAAAACGTGTCCAGATACCAGCTCTATGGCTTTTAAAATCGCCAAAACCTCTGCCTGGAACACACTACAATCGTCTGTTAGTCTGTATGACATGCGTGTTCTAGTTCCCAGGATGTGGACACCACCACCGGTACCCGCTTCCATTTTTGACCCATCTGTGAACACCCCAACTCCGTCATACAGTTTATCAGATCATGCCGATAAGTCTGTATAAAAAAATATTCAACTTCCTGTTCAAGCGACGACGATTTTTTTTGGCCATGACTATAAATTTTGTACAGCGGTTTAGGGTGATAGTACTTTCTAAAACAATAGTTTAGAGTTAAAGTACTTTCACATCAACCGTACCAAAAAACAGTAAGAGACGACGGTCTTCACCAAAAGTTATTTCATTTACTAGTGGAACAAATCCACTAAAATCTATACTAAAATTAATTTCTCTTCGCCTGATCAATATAAAAATCGGACTTTCAACGGAATATACGTTAGAGGACTTTAAATTGTTGACAGTTCGCGTCTATTGTAAATCACTAGAATATGGGAAAAATCATCAGAACTATAGGGCAATGCTTTCAAAAACATAATCATACAGGAACGCACACAATTCAGGCACTTTCAGGTGTCAATTGTACCACAGAATATAGTAAGTGTTCCCTAGAAGAAGCATTAAAACTTTCAATGATAGTGGTCAGTGTCACAGTAGTTGTAGTTAGTCGTAGTTCTAGTTTTGCTGAGTGGTCATCGAATTGCACCAACTAAAGTGGAAGTGGTCTGTTTATATATGTGTGTGTGTGTGTATTTAAGTTTCAATACTATAGAAAGCAGTAGTGTAGTAGGAGAAGTTGTAGTCTGGTAGTTAGATTATTGTTATTTCAGGTTGGTTAGGATCAAATTGTTTTCATTTCAGAAACTTTGTAGTTGTTTTAAAGTGTTTGTGTTCTTTATTGAATATTGTGGTTTTTTACTCCCAATTTTCGGTGGTGGAGAATATAAATGAATTTTATACTCCAATAGCCATACAATTTACACACATCAATCTGTATGTAATTGTTTGTAAGTGTGTCACACATATAATATTCTTATTATTATCTTTGATGACATCTATATACATATAATAAAACAGTAACTCATTTCCTGTCTGTCTATCTTTCTGTCTGTGTTCGCATCATGTAAAAACTACTGGATGGATTTTAACAAAATTTTGTGATGAGGTACCATAGCATAAGGATTCCAATATAGGATACCTTTTTCGCAAAAATATCTAATTTTCAAGAGAAAGTAGAGAAAAAGCAGTGAAAAAACGCAATTTCCGGTTTAAAGGTACTGAAATTTTTTATTTTTAAAAGTCAAATATTTTATACAACAGATGGCGCCAAATAAATACAATTTGTATTTAATTGAATCGTTTGTGATGAAACGGTCGGTTGAAGTATTTTTACGATAGACTGCAAAATTAATTTTGTTGTCAACTCTGGTGCATTTTAAATCCAAAAAAGTGAGTGAATGTTGATCGTTTTCAGTTTCAACGGTAAATTTAATGCTATCATATTTGCTGTTTATAATGTCGAGTGTGATACAAAAAACACCATCAACATACCGAATCCAAATTCGTGGTAAAACTCCTTCGGCTTTCAGGTCGGTTTCGAATTTGGTCATAAATGCTTCTGCAATTAGTGGGGAGAGTGGGTTTCGCATGCTTGTGCCGAAATCATTTGAATAAAATTTATCTCGAAATACAAAGCAATTGTGTGACATACAAATACGTGCTGCATCGATTAACACTTTCATTTTATCTGTTTTAGGGTGTTTGTCTTCTAAATGTTTTTGAAGTGAATTAATAGCTAAATCTACCGGAATGCTTGGAAATAGCGCTGTTACATCGAATGACACACTGATTTCATATTCATGAATGATGGTATCTTTAATTTTGTTCACAAATTCGAATGAATTTTTAACACTGGCTCCTTCAAAATTTCCGTATTTTTTCAATTCTGCTACTAGCCATTTTGCGACACGGACTAAGGGTGATGATGTGTTCGACACAATTTCGCTCACCATGCGATTAAGTGGAGACCTTTTTAGACGTTTGAAGCCATCTTCTTCAATAGATACAAGCATTCGATTGTCGTAGTCCATTTTGTCCATAATCACAACTTTATTTCCTTTGTCGGATTTCATGTAGTAAACGTCTTTTTCTTTTAAACGCTTTATGGTGTTTACGATTTCTGGTGTTTTGTATTGTTTTGACTGTTTGATTTTCGCATTCTTAATCAATTTCTTTGCTTTCTTACGTATTGTTTTTTGTGTGTTCAGTGATTTAAATTCTTATATAGGTTTCCAATAATTTTTAGAATTTTATTTAAATTTTAGAATTTTATTCAAGGCTGGGTACCTTTATATGAAGAAAATACGTATCTGGTACCTTAGCGTCCTGATTCCAATATAGGATAGTATTTTTCAGCAAAAATACCTTATTTCCACGAGATTATAAAGAGAAAAAGCAGTAAAAGTACACCGACTTTTTTTCTTTACCGATACTGCATAGTTTAAGGCATCTACTTTTTTAAAGCGCGATATTTTAAACACGGTTGCGCAACAGATGGTGCTGTTTTAAAATATTGACAAAATATGAATTACTTACTGCCAAATAGCCAATTGGATAAAATTTATATTTTTTACTTTGTGCAATTACATTGTTATTAAAATATTTTAAACACCTTCTACAGAGCTTCACCATAATTTTTTCAATTTTGGAATTTTATCCAGGGATGGGTACCTTTATATAAATTAAATACAAAAACCATAACTGAAGCACTATAAAAGTAAGAGTCTTACAATTGGTGTGAATTATTTTCAAAGCCAAATTGCGAAAAATATTGACACGACGCCCATGATGTGGCGGGCACAGCTATTAGAAAGGGTTAAAATAAATAGTTTTATGATATTTTTATTACTCGAAAATTGATTTAGGTGAAGTATTTGTCTGGCAAGTAATCAGGTAGTTTTAAATACGCACTTTGAGCTGAAAGGACCTTTCTTAATCACATAATATTTTAAAATAATTTTCTAGAAATTTTCTAAATTAAAACTTTTTGTTTCATCTATCTTTTTAAATACTAAACAACATGGTTCTAAGGTTTTATACTTCAAATTTTCATTCCAAAAAAAACACAGTCGCAGGAATAAATATAGGTCTGCTTGTGTTTTAATAAAAATTGAAATTTTCAATTTAAATATTTAGAAATAAAAATTTTGTTGGTTTTAAGATTTTATAAGTTAATATGATCATGCATGAAGGTATACAAATAAAAATTAAAAACAATTTATTAAACAAATGTTTACGTAAGGAACTGAAATTAAAATAAAGAAACCGATTTGTCACCAGTTTATTAAAAGGACTTAAAATCAAGTAAAAGAGAAAGTAAAATTTAATAAACAGAAAAATGAAAGGATGAAGCACATAAACAATGTGGTTAGCAAATGTAGAACATTTTTGTTCAACTTCACGATGAGTTTATTTAGATTAATTAAAGGGATTGCATAGAATTTAAAATGATAATACAGAGACAGAAATATTATTGGAATGACATTTTTTTTTATTATAATCTGAGAGACTTTTATTTTTTAAATGTGACACGGTTCATTCTATCAGTCTAATTTTTTACTACTTTTTCCAAAATATCTGATCGCATGGAGTCAATAGTGAATTGAATATTGGCTTAAAATGCTTTAAAAGTTGCTAATTTTTAGGCATAAACCAATGCCTTCATAGAGCTCTATAAAAATTAACCTAGAGGCATTCAATCGCAAGGACGACTTGGCCAGTTGATACAAAATTGTTTTTACAATATATCTTTTATTAAGAGCACCGTCTTATAGGCTGAAGGCATCCAATGTTATGCCTTCAGCCTAACCAAAATAGATCATAAGCATATCGCTCCTTTAACGCCACATAGTCATATCTCGAAAAATACACGCAAAGGAAAACCATGGTTATGGTATGGTCATAGGAATCACATTATGTTCCCTGTAACAATGTATGGCTGCGATAAACAAATTTTGTACTGCTAGAAAGCATGGAAACTATCGTCGTGATTAACGTTGGGCTGACAATGACTACAAGAAGGTTTTGTTGGGTACAAGACGCAAGGCTAATCCTTTAAGTGGTGCTTCCCATACCAAGGGAATTGTACTTGAAAAAGTTGGCTTTGAGGCCAAACAACCTAATTCTGCTATCCGTAAGTGCATGAGAGTAAGTGTCATCAATAAGAAGACAAAGTGTCATGTTCTTGTTTGCTCATGTACTTTGTATTTGCATGGCGATTTAATTTATTATGAATTTTGTCATAATAATGAAACCATCCCAATCGCCCAGACAATAAAACAGATTCTATTGGATATTTAGACCCGTCCTGTTGCGTTGAGATATCTACTAAGGTTGCCTAGACTGGCTAGTGATACCCATTATTTTTACTCCATGAAATTTCCGTATTGAGTGCTTGGCACGCATACGGAAGGTGGTACACCGTTTCTTCTTTGCCCGGTACCTGGAAACTACTACAGTGCCTATTATAGAGAAGTCTCAGTCTATTATCATGTACACCGATCGCCCAATGACTAGTTAGAACAGCCAGCAACCTTGATGTGTCCTTTCGGCCTGTCATTTTAATACGACCACATTTTTCTTGTAACCATGCAAGTGTTCAGTTTGCGTAATCTTACTTAACTCAGCTCTCTGAAGGTAATACCCGAAAATATTGTTCCTAATTAATAGAACCCAGCGGCATAACGACCCATACTTGGCGGGCCAGTCTTGGTTAGTCTTTCTGCCTGTACATTTCCAAAAAAAAAAAAAAAAATAGAGTGGCATCAGCTTTTTTGTGACAGTTTTATCCTTATTGATGACATGTGTCATGACATTCATGTCTTAATTCCGATGATATGGCATCCATCAGTGATGCTACTATAAATTTTTCTATCAGTGTACATTCTAGAAACTTCAACCGACTTAAGCTAAGTTTGTAACTTTTTAAGATATGACTATGTATATTGCATTAAAGGAGCAATAAGAAAGAATTCTCTGATACATAAGTATGATAATTATTGAAAATTTCAATACTATTTCAATACTTTTTTTATACCCTTCCACCGAAAGGGTATATATAAGATTGTAATTCGGTGTGTTCTTTCTACAATAATCAATTTCGACCCCATATAATAGAGAAGTTGAGTAAGCAACGTCCGTCTTCTTCGCGTTGAAATCAATATAGTTTCGAAATCAGGCATAAGCCCCGCTGTTTTTTCGGTTCTCTTTTGATTTTTATGTTAAATAAATATTTAGACCGCGACAAGTAGATCGCATGGAGTGCTACAAATTTTGGGGGATCGATAACCACCTGCGAGGGGCGATTTAAGTTTGTTTTTAGGATTTTTTGTAAATTTTTTTCGATATATTTTTTGAAAACTTAAAAAAAAAAATTTAAGATAAGATTTTTACAAAAAATATTTATATAAAATTTTTATAAAGCATTTTCGATAAAATTTTAACAACTTATTATCGGGAAAATTTTTACAAAAAAATTTCAATAAAATTTTTACGAAAATTTTTCGATTAAATAATTACGAAAATTTTTCGATAAAATTTTTAACAAAAATTTTTCGATAAAATTTTTACCAAAAATTTTTCAATAAAATTTTTACCAAAAATTTTCAATAAAATTTTTACCAAAAATTTTCAATAAAATTTTTACCAAAAATTTTCAATAAAATTTTTACCAAAAATTTTCAATAAAATTTTTACCAAAAATTTTCAATAAAATTTTTACCAAAAATTTTCAATAAAATTTTTACCAAAAATTTTCAATAAAATTTTTACCAAAAATTTTCAATAAAATTTTTACCAAAAATTTTCAATAAAATTTTTACCAAAAATTTTCAATAAAATTTTTACCAAAAATTTTCAATAAAATTTTTACCAAAAATTTTCAATAAAATTTTTACCAAAAATTTTCAATAAAATTTTTACCAAAAATTTTCAATAAAATTTTTACCAAAAATTTTCAATAAAATTTTTACCAAAAATTTTCAATAAAATTTTTACCAAAAATTTTCAATAAAATTTTTACCAAAAATTTTCAATAAAATTTTTACCAAAAATTTTCAATAAAATTTTTACCAAAAATTTTCAATAAAATTTTTTCAATACAATTGCGCTGAAATTAAAAAAAAATCTCTGTCTTTATTTGTGCAAATATTTAAAGATTTTATTATTTCCTGTTTGGCTATCGTTCATCCCAATGTGCGACGGAATAAACTGCCAAATATTTATTTCGAACGAAATTAAATCGTAATATTCTTTCAGTACAGGATTTTTTTTTTCATTTCAACTAACAATAAGTGCTCAAATCTTGCGACTAAAAGTAAAATGGAAAAAATTTAACTACATAGAAAAAATTAAATTATATATATATACTTCAGTTCAGCCAGTGCTAGACAAAAACCGTATAATGACATGGTTGTTGTTATTATTATTTTGGTCACCTTTCTGATGTTCGGCCAAGAGAACCAATATTCCTATTTCTTAGTCGATCATTCGGGATGTTGCGCGCCAGCGGATTTTTATGCGTTTCAAGCTTCTTTAAATATTTTGTTGCATGTTGCGCTATTACTGCAGTAAATAGTGGCACCTTTATTTGTGGATGTTCGAGTTTTTAATATACCAGGGTGCTTAAAATCTTCTTTTGGCGTCTTTGTTTTTTTTTTCTAAATTTGAAGCTGAAGCAGCACTAATATGGTGTTAATATTGGTTTAAGAATCGAATTATAAAATAGAATCTTGCTATCTAAGCTTAGGGTTGAGTTTCTACCAAAAAGCCAATTTAGTTGCACTGATTTTAATTGCAATGTTGCTTTAATGTAACTTTTGCAGGTTAAGGGTATATCGAGATGTATGCCGAGGTATATGACCTCTGAATTTTAAGGTATGGTCTGGTTATTGATTTGTATAGGAGGGCATGAGTCTTTACGCAGTACAGGATGTATGTAATTTCATAAAGTAAAAATACAAATCAAATATAAATTTTATTTAATTGGCTATTTGGCAGTAAGTAATTCATATTTTGTCATTATTTTAAAACAGCTCCTTCTGTTACGCAACCGTGTTTTAAATATCACGCTTTCAAAAATAAAAGATACCTTAAAGTATGCAGTATCTTTAAGTTGTTAAAAATTATTGGCGTACTTTCACTGCTTTTTCTCCACACAGAGGTATTTTTTTGTGCAATAAGTAATTTTTTCGACACATAAAATTTAAAAATATAATGTGCAGTTTTGTAGAAAATTGATTCAGTATGATGAATCCATAAATTGTATGCGAAAAAAACGTTTATTTGTCTTTGAAATAACGAAGCAAAGTCACATGTATATTTTGGTCTAGAATATTGAAAACTGTTTACGCACTTCTACAGTGTTTGTACGTAAGATAATTTTATTGCTCTGATTCAAATAGTGATTTTTTTTTCAAATACATGCTTTTCTGCGTATTTAAAAAAAAAATTATAAAGTTCGCGCATATGGATTAAAAGATATGATAGAATAAAATTTGTTCTATAACGTGCCGCGATTACAAACTTCTTTGGAAGAAAAAAAAGGTTGCTCGGTCATGCTCGGTGCTCCCGCTATAATAAAATGAAAGGTAAGACTCCATACTAGCAATTAAAAAAAAGTTTAAATAATTAATAATCTTTTATAAAATCATTAAATCTGTCACCAAATACATGAAATTTTTAATTTTAAAAAATTACGAAATTAAATTATAATTTGAAAATAGCAAATAGAGAAGTGAAAAAGGTATTATTAAAATGAGTTTATTTTCTGTTTTGTATAGTGAACTGAGTTACGAACTCACTAATTGCAATGAATAATCTTAAATTAGTTTCAAGCAAAGCTATTGATGATGAAGCACCAAAATGGGCGTTTTCTCCTTACATGCTCGCATAAAATTTTTGGAGTGCATACTTCATATTGCCTACATCAAATCATTTGAAAGATGGCCAGCGCTCAAGGACGAACACAAAAGTCTAAAACTGGAAAATAAACTTCCAATTCAGAAGGCCTTAAAGGAACAGATGGGTATACGAGTGGATGCGGTTCAATAACGAACTGGGTCTACTAACGATGGAAGTACGTCCAGGCGTTTCTTTTCTAACCCCGCACTTGTTGCCGAGGTAACTGGTGTAGTAGAGCAACTAATTAATCGATTTCGCATTATACTACAAATAATAACTTGTGGCAAAAAAGTTAATTCCTTGAAGTTCAAGAATTTTGCTCAAGATACAGCAAAACTTTTGTGGAAAAATATAGTTGGTATTATATCCCAGTAACATAAAATACTGATACACTGAAAGAATGCTTTCTGAAGAAGCCAGAAATAAAGATTATTATAGATTAAGGTTCTCCAGAAAGTGTGATAGAGTTGCAACAAATACAGATTTTTTTCATCGACTTCTAGTATCCTCATATCCTTTTATAAATAGCATTAGATGTCAACCCCGTTAAAGGTTCTGAAACTTGATTAAATCATAGATGATGAATAAAAGTCTATATTTAAATGCATGTATTAAAATTTATTTATAAAATAATTAGTTTTGGTAAAGAAACAAAATGTTGTGGGAAAAAATATAATATGGGTTATATGGGCGGTGGGTAGTGGGCGTAGCCAATTTTGATGAAACTTTATTTTATTCTTAATTGAGGTAATAAAAGTTTCTGTGCCAAATTTAAAAAACTTTGGACCAAAAATAAATTTTGATTTCTACGGGCGGTTGGTAGTGAGCGTGGCCAATTTTTATGAAACTATTTTATTCTTAATTGAGGTAATAAAAAGCTGCTTGCCAAATTTCAAAAACTTTGAACCAAAAACAAATTTTGAGTTCTATGAGCGGTGGGTAGTGGGCGTGGCAAATTTTGATTAAACTTTATTTTATTCTTAATTGAGGTAACAAAAGGCTCTGTGCCAAATTTCAAAAACTTTGGGGCAAAAATAAATTTTGGGTTCTACGGGCGGTGGGTAGTGGGAGTGGCCAATTTTGATAAAACTTTATATTTTTCTTTATTGAGCTAACTAAAGGCTCAGAGCAAAATTTCAACATTCTACGGGCACTCCTTATATTTTTTGCCAAACATTATATGAACAAATCCCACTGTGCGTCATGGTAATATTTTGCTCGATTTTTTGAAAGTATTGCACACCAAATGTAAGACAACAATTTTACTTTACACAAAGTAAAAATACAAATCAAATACAAATTTTTTTTAATTGGCGCCTAATGTTGCGCAATAGTTTTTAAAATATAAAATTTTAAACCGAAATTTCAGCACCTTTAAACCGGAAGCCGTTTTTCCAATGCTTTTTTCCACTTTCTGTGGAAATTAGATATTTTTTTGGAAAAAAGTAACCTATATTGGAACTAGTATGCTAAGGTACCCCCTCACAAAATTTTGTTAAAATCTATCCAGTAGTTTTTACGTGATACGAACACAAATGAAAAAAAGACAGACAGACTGACAGACAGACAGACAGACTGACAGACGTCTATAGATATAGATAATGAAGTTAAAAAATTATTGTGAAATTGGGAAACATAACAGAGTAAGGCGTTACTCTTTAAAGGCATTACTATTATAGTAAAGGGTATATAAGATTCGGCATGACCGAATATAGCACTTTTACTTGTTTAAACTTCGTTTAATACATCCTTACGAAAATAGAGCGTAAAGTTGTATATAAAGCTTGTAACATTTGTGATCAATAATTTTCAATATGTGACACCTTTTCCCATTCATGAAGCATGCCCCTTATCACAGCCAATAAAATAATCTCGGACATAAATGTAATTACATTTTAATTTACTTACACTTGTAAAACGGTTATAAAGTACATTTTTGTGTTTTCTGCCTCTTCTTGCATTGTTTTATTTAAATCTGCTCAATTGTTTTTTTTTTTTTTTTTTTTTTTGGTTTCATTTTTTACAGATACGACTGGTTTGCTGAAATGGATTTGCGTTGGTACGCTTTACCCGCTGTATCCAGCATGTTGTTCGATGTTGGTGGCATACAGTTTACGGCCACCACATTCAGTGGTTGGTACATGTCAACCGAAATTGGTTGTCGTAATTTGTGTGACACAAATCGTCGTAATATTTTGGAGGTAAGTTTGGAGTGACATGAAGGAAAAGCTTTAAAAAATTAAATTAAGAACAAAAAAAAAAAAAAATGGTGTTAAATCATTTATTTTATTGCGTGGGTTCTATAAAGTAATTTATTTTGTCTGTTCTTGGGTGGGATATATTTTTTTAAATTTTTATCTCAAGAATATTTATGTGGCAAATATGAGAGAACCATTTGTTATTTTTTATTTTTTTTTTGTTTCAATTCGTATAGAGTGTGGCTTTAAAAATGAATCTGGATACACGCACACCAACCTCATTATGGAAAGATAAAGCTGTGGTAGAAGTTAATATTGCTGTTTTACATTCATATCAAAGTCGCAATGTCACCATCGTTGATCATCATACCGCTAGCGAAAGTTTTATGAAACATTTTGAAAATGAATCAAAATTACGGTGAGTTTTTTCAGTTTTTTTTTTATTGAAGTAAAAGCAGATGCTGTCGGTGTGTAGTTGAACAAGGATTCTTTGATTTTTTGTTTGTCGTTGACGTACATACACACTTGCCTTTTGACACACATAAGTTGATAAAACTGTATATTTAATTTTTTATGATGCTTGGGAACAAAAGGTTTTGATGAATGTGATGTGCTTAAATACGATGAAGAGGGCTTCGCACTCTCTAAGGTAGAAAAAAGGGTTTAACATTTTTTATAATTTTTTTTTTTTTTTTTTGAAAACCACTCAGTTATAATGAATGAGTAAAAGTTGAGTTTTGTATCTTGTTACTAATTATAAAAATAATTGCAATCATTTCCTCACTTATGGATTTCTAAAACAAATTGCTTTAAAACACCTTTAAATCATAATTTTGTTTGACGCGTTTACAAATCGCATACTAAATCATAACCAGTTACAACTCAAAATACACAAATGTTTAGGATAGACGAAAAATAATTGTTTCTAAAAACACGGTTGTAATTGTTGTACGAAAAATAAAAAGAGACATAACGGTATTTTTTCAATTAAAAAAAAAAAAAAAAATCAATCAGTCCAATGCGAGTCAGACTGACACACGTAGGGTTCCGTATAATGTTCAGTACAACTGTATACAGTACAAGTTGATATATTTTTCACGTCTTATGGGGCACCCATCCATTTTTAATAATTTTTTATACTAGAGCCTAGTTTTAAATACCCTGTATAAATATCCAGCGTCTGCCTATAACGTTTAGAAAAAGAAGGTAAAATTTCTGAATTTTGCTACATCTAGGGAAGACCCTTTTATTTCTATTAAATTTATTTTCGTTACTTCTTCTTACAGTAGATATTGTAAAATAATATAAATTACTGTTCAAATATAAGAACTTTCTATTAAAATCCAAGTAGCCTACCTATTACGGTTCAAAACGTAAATCAATATAATTGAAAAACATGCTATTGCGGATCTCCCTTTAATAATGGGTGATTTTTTTGAGGTTAGGATTTTCATGCATTAGTATTTGACAGATCACGTGAGATTTCAGACATGGTGCCAAAGAGAAAGATGCTCAGTATGCTTTGACATTTCATCATGAATAGACTTACTAACGAGCAACGCTTGCAAATCATTGAATTTTATTACCAAAATCAGTGTTCGGTTCGAAATGTTCAAATGTGACAAATTTTGTTCAGCGATGAGGCTCATTTCTGGTTGAATGGCTACGTAAATAAGCAAAATTGCCGCATTTGGAGTGAAGAGCAACCAGAAGCCGTTCAAGAACTGCCCATGCATCCCGAAAAATGCACTGTTTGGTGTGGTTTGTACGCTGGTAGAATCATTGGACCGTATTTTTTCAAAGATGCTGTTGGACGCAACGTTACGGTGAATGGCGATCGCTATCGTTCGATGCTAACAAACTTTTTGTTGCCAAAAATGGAACAACTGAACTTGGTTGTCATGTGGTTTCAACAAGATGGCGCTACATGCCACACAGCTCGCGATTCTATGGCCATTTTGAGGGAAAACTTCGGAGAACAATTCATCTCAAGAAATGGACCGGTAAGTTGGCCACCAAGATCATGCGATTTGACGCCTTTAGACTATTTTTTGTGGGGCTACGTCAAGTCTAAAGTCTACAGAAATAAGCCAGCAACTATTCCAGCTTTGGAAGACAACATTTCCGAAGAAATTCGGGCTATTCCGGCCGAAATGCTCGAAAAAGTTGCCCAAAATTGGACTTTCCGAATGGACCACCTAAGACGCAGCCGCGGTCAACATTTAAATGAAATTATCTTCAAAAAGTAAATGTCATGGACCAATCTAACGTTTCAAATAAAGAACCGATGAGATTTTATGCGTTTTTTTTTTTAAAAAAAGTTCTCAAGCTCTTAAAAAATCACTCGTGACGATGGAAACACATCTACCTATTACGGTTCCAAAAATAAGGCTATATACGTGCAAATCACGACACTGAAAATTTCAAAAGTCTACCTATTATAGTTCAAAACTTAAATTCAAATTACCTCACTATCGGAAAACCCTTTAATTTTTTCTATTCGTTATAGAGGCCGTAGTAGTATACCAACTATAAAAATTCCAAGAGTCTACCTATTATGGTTCAAAAATTGGACCCCATTCATGGAAATCACGTCACTATCGGAACTCCCTTTAATTTTTAGGTTTAAATTTGTATACTTGTTATAAAGCGAACATAGTTTTAATTACAGTCTGCAAATTTGAAGTGGTTACCTCCTACAGCTCAAAAAATAAAAACATAAACGGAAATAACAAGTCACTTTCGGAACACCCTATAAGTTTTAGTGTTTGTTGCTATAGCGACTACGGTTACACACCTTCTGTGAAAATTTCAAGAGTCTACCTATTATCGTTCAAAACTTAGGCAATATACATGCAACTCACGTCACTATCGGAATACCCTTTAATTTTTAGGTTTATTTTTTTCTACTTGTTTATATAGCGAACTAAGTTTTATTTACCGTTTGTAAATTTAAAGTGCATGCCTCCTACAGTTCAAGAAATAAACACATATACGTGAATAACACGTCTCTGTTGGAACACCCTATAAGTTTTAATATTTGTTGCTATAGCAAGTTCAAGTTTTTCCTTTTACGGTTCCAGAGATAAAAGGTGGTGACAGACGGACGGACGGACATACGGAAGACATTGTAGTGAAAACAATAGGGTTACATTTTTACCCCGAAGATTTAAAACAAAAATTAGCCAAATCGGTGCAGCTGTTCTTAAGTGATGCGATTACCAAAGAACGACATTTGATTTTATTTTTATAGATAAAATTTATAATTGAGTCAATTAATAAAAAATTAATTAAATTTGTATCTGAAGCTAATTGAAACCTTTAATTGGTGCAAACATTTTTACTGTGTAAAAAAAAAACATATTGAAAATTTAAAAATTAATGGATGATTCTATAGAACACGCATTTTTGACCTATGTGGTTTCATATTTTGAACTGTTATAGACAGACACCTTAAAATTTGTCTAGAGGGTGTAGTAATATGTTCGCTATAACAATAAACTCTCACTACAACGAGTCTTTGTAATTATGCTCGGTAAATTAGGGGTTAATATAGGGTATTCCCATACAAGTTTTTTAACATACATATGTCAAATATATATGTCTATCTCTTATTCTTTAACAGAGTTCAAATAAATTAGTCAAGTGCGAGTTAGACTCACACACTTAGGGTTCCGTACTATGTTTAGTACAACTTTAAAAATTCAAGTTGTTAATTTTTTCATGTCTTATGAGTCACCCTTTAATTTTAAAATTAAAGATATAATTGCATCACTGTTGGATCACCCTTTAAATTTTAGCAATTTTTGTTATAGCGGCCATGGTAATACACTATCTATAGAAATATACATGCGCCTACCTATTGCAGTTCAAATAATAAGGCAATATACGTGAAAAACAATTCACTGATGGAACACCCTTTAGATATTAGTAATTGTTACAGCGGCCGAAGTACAACATCTGCTGTAAACATTTAAATAGTCTACATATTACGGTTCAAAAACTAAGGCTATTTAGGTACAAATCATGTCTCTGTCGGAACACCCTTTAATTTTGTTATTCGCTATGGCGGCTATGGCCATTCCCTTTGTATGAATATATCAAGAGTCTACCTATTACTATTAAAAAAAATAAGTTACTATACGTGAAAAACATGTCACTGTTAGAACACCCTTTAATTTTTAGTAATTGTCATAACGGCCATGGCATCACCTCTTCTATACAAACTGGAAGAGTCCACTTATTACGGTTCAAAAAATATGTCGTTATACATGCAAAACATGTCACTGTCGACAAAACCCTTTAAATTTTTATTGTTTTTATAGGGGTCATAGTAATACACCATTTGTGAAAATTTCAAGAGTCTATCTATTATGGTTAAAAAATTAGTTAATGTGCATGTAAATTACGTCACTGTCAGCACACCCTTTCATTTTTACTATTTGTTATAGTGGCCATAGTAATACTCACCCTTAAAAAACTTCAAGAGTCTACCTATTATCGTTCAAAACCTATGCCATATACATATACAAATCACGTCACTAACGGAACACGCGTTAATTTTTAGGTTTAATATTGTATACTTGCTTAAAACGCGAACATAGTTTAAATCACTGCAAATTTTAAGTGGTTGCTTCCTATAGCTCATGAAATAAATATATATGAAGGCAAATAACACGTCACTTTTGGAACACCTTATAAGTTTTAGTAGTTGATGCTATAGTGGCCACAGTTATACGCCTTCTGAGAAAATTTCAAGAGTCTACCTATTATGGTTCAAAACTTAGGCCTAATACATGAAAATCACACCACTATCGGAACACCCTTTAATTTTTAGGTTTATTTTTTTAAACTTGTTTATAAAGCGAACTAAGTTTTAATTACTGTTTGTAAATTTTTAGTGTATGCCTCCTACAGTTCAAGATATAAACACATATTCGTGAATAACACCTCTCTATCGGAACACCTTATAAGATTTAGTATTTGCTACTATAGCGGTCACAGAAGGTGAACTTCTGTGAAAATTTTAAGCATCTACCTATTATGGTTCAAAACTTAGGCCTTATACAGGCAAATCACACCACTATCGGAACACCCTTTAATTTTTAGTTTTGTTTTTTTATAGTTGTTTATATAGTGAACTAAATTTTAATTACTGTTTGTAAATTTCAAGTATATCCCACCTACATCAAGAGTCTACCTATTACGGTTCCAGAGATAAAAGGCGCTGACAGACGGACAGACATTGTAACGAAAACAATAGGGTTACGTTCTTACACTTTGTGTACGGAACCCTAAAAAGGAGGAGATTATTAATTCGTCTGAATGTTGCTTTTTATTTTATGTATTGCCCTCAGAACTCAGCCATTTCTGAACCAATTTTAATTTTTTTCTTTATCTGAAAGCTTATGCTTAAAGTTTGGTTCCGTTTTAAAAACAGTTTATTATTGTAAAAATTAAAGGGTGTCCCCAGACAACATACAATATTTTTTGCGTGTATTAGGAACCGTAAAGGGCACCAATTTAAAATTAAAAAAATTTCTTGTCACTATAGCTCCTAACAACAGAAAGTAATAAAAAAAAATAAATTAAACATTTAAAGGGTGTCCCCATAGGTGACGTAATTTAACCTATATGGGGCTATCTTCTGAACCGTTATAGACAAAACCTTTAAAATTTGATAGAATGTCGATTACTATGACCGATATAATAAAAAGTATAAATATTTAACATTATAAGTTAAAGGTTGCTCCAATAGCTCATTTAATTTTATGTATATGGCCATACTTTTTAACTGTTGTACCTAGACCATTGAAATTTGCGAAGTACCTATATTGATAAGTCTGCTATAACAAAAAGTATAAAATTTGAATTTGGAAATAAAAGGATGTCCCAATAGTCAATGTAATTCTATGTATGTGGCCAAACTTTTGAACTGTTTGAACAGACAGCTGAAATTTACAATGAACCTGTATTGCAAAGTCCGTTATAACAAGCATACAATTTGAATTTAGAAATTAAAGGGTGTCCCCATAATTGATGTAATTTGACTTATTGGCCCTTTCTTTTGAACCCTTATAGACAAACACTTAAAAATTAGGCAGAATGTCCATTACTTTGTCTGGTATAATAACAAGTATAAATATTACGAATTATTAATTAAAGGGTGCCCCAATGGTGCATGTAATTTGATGTATATTGCGAAACTTTTCAACAGACAGTTGAAACTTACAAAGAATCTTTGTGGCCAAGTCCTCTGAAACAACTTGTCTTTTGTTTAAAATTGTAGATTAAAGGGTGTCCCAATAGGTGATGTTAATTGATCTATGTGTCCGTATCTTTGAAACCTTTTAGACATAGGCTTGAATGGTGACCCCATGAAAGACGGATGCTGGTGAAAATAGCTTAACTTTTGAACAGTAATAGGGAGATACTTGACATTCGCATAGTCCTTACTTTTTTTCTCCGCTAATTTGGGCGCATCTTTTATTTGGTTTAAATCTAATTCTTACTTAGATTACTTCTTACATTTCTAGTTTAGAATTGGTGTAAGAACTATTTTTATTTTATGTTTACAGATTGCGTTCTTTTAAATTTTTGTTTTGTTTGTAATAGTCTGCGGTTCTGGTCTGTCTGTTTTTATGTTGTTTGTCTTTATGAGAATTATTCGCAACACATATTCCAAATTGCCAAACTGCAGGGTATATTGCTGCCTTCAGAACGACAAGGTTTGCCTGTAGATGTTGTTGCTATATGAATGAGACAATTGTTGAATATTTTTGTGGTTTTGCAAATATTTTTGTTTTTTTATATTCGAGTATATGTCGGCAAACAACTACAATTTCATTGTTGCTGCTGCTGGTTTGCTGTTTTGGGGAGAAGTGAGCAACGCTAAATATCCATTTTGATAAATACTTTCTCCTCTACTATTGTGTACACAGTTTTATTTGAGGCAAATCAATTTGATGTAGAAACAATGTTGTAAAAGCTAGTAGATGTTATTTCAGATAATATATCTGTGGCACGAGGGAAAAACTGTTTATGTCTAGTTGTTTCTCTTTAAAGCAGCGCACTTTAAAATTTTATAATTGCTTTTTTTTTAATAATTTATTCCCATTGTATTTAAGGATATTTTTTTCTGTCGGTAGCTTATAAATTAACAAAAATAGGTCATAAAAAATATATTCAAATAATTAAGATATTCACCATAAAAAAGAACTTAAGTCGACTTAAGCGGCTATTTCCTTTTTTCCACAGGAGATATTTAATTCCAAAAATAATTACTAGATTTTCATGGAGGGGTTAACTTTTTAAATTTGTTATTTTGCGAAACCACATCATAAATCTAAAAATAATTTTTTCATTTTGCTTAGCTGTATTTAAAGTTTTTCGAATCGAAAAAATAAAGGAGAGTATCAGTTCGTGTGAATGTTGCTTTTTTAAGTTTGTGTGTGCAGAACTTAGTCATTTCTGAATTGATTTTTTCATTATTAGAAAAGTTATGCTTTTAAAAATTAAAGGGCCCCAATTTTAAATTTAAATAATTTTTGCAAAAAACCGACTTCAAAACAGATAGAATGGCACCAATTATATACTAAAAATGTAAGAAGTAATCTGTAAGAATTAGATTTAAACCAAATGATAGATGCGCCAAAATTAGCGGAAAAAAGTAAAGACTATGTGAATGTCAAGCATCTACCTATTACTGTTCAAAATTTAAACTATTTTCACCAGCATCCGTCTTTTATGGGGACACCATTCAAGCCTCTGTCTATAACGGTTTCAAAGATAGGGACACATAGATCAAATACAATCACCTATTCGGACACCCTTTAATTTACAATTTTAAATTAAAGACCTGTTGTTATAGAGGACTTGGCCACGAAGATTCTTTGTAAATTTCAACTATCTGTCTATAACGGATAAAAAGTTTAACCATATATATCAAATTAAATGAACTATTACGACACCTGTTACATTATAATTCCAAATATTTATACTTGTTATCATACCAGAGAGAGTAGTGGATATTCTGCCTAATTTGCAAGTGTTTGTGTTTAACGGTTCAAAAGATAGGGTCATATAGATCAAATTACATAATTTGTGGGGACACCCTTTAGTTTCTAAATTCAAATTGTATACTTGCTATAGTGGACTATGCAATACAGGTTCCTTGTAAATTTCAGCTGTCTATTTAAACAGTTCAAAAGTTTGGCCACATACATAGAATTATATTAACTATTGGGACACCCTTTTATTTCCAAATTAAAATTTTATACTTTTTGTTATAGCGGACTTAGCAATACAGGTTCTTTGTAAATTTCAACGGTCTGTGTACAACTGTTCAAAAGTATGGCCATATACATCAAATTAAATAAACTATTGGAGCACCCTTTTATTTATAATTTTGAATATTTATACATTTTATTATAACGGTCAGAGTAATCGACATTCTGTCAAATTTTCAAGGTTTTGTCTATAACGGTTCAAAAGATAGGCTCAAATAGGTCAAATTACGTCACTATGGGGACACCCTCTAAATTTTAAATTTATTTTTTTATTAATTTCTGCTGTTGGGAGCTATAGCGACACGCAGTTTTATAAAATTTTAATTTGATGCCCTTTACGGTTCTTAATACACGTAAAAAACATGAAAGTTGTATGGGGACACCCTTTAATTTTTAATATAATGAACTAATTTTAAAATGGGACCAACCTGAAAGCATAACCGTTCAAATAAAGAAAAAATTTAAAATCGGTTCAGAAATGGCTGAGTTCTGCGGTTACATACATAAAAAAGCAACATTCAGACGAATAGATAACCTCCTTCTTTTTTGCAGTCGGTTAAAAAGTGCGTATAACTATAGCTCCTCATAACGCAAAGTTATAAAATAATAAACCTAAAAATTAAAGGGTGTCCAAATAGGTGACGTTATTTGTAATAAATGACCCTATAAATTAACACTTAAAAATTATATAAAAAAATTTGAAGTGGGCTACAGTCAACTATACCGCACTCAATGGAAACTGATATTTTAATGGATATATTACATAATGAATATAAGTTCAAAGTATATTCGAATCGAAAAATTAATAATTTTCGGTTTGGGGTGTAGGTAAACTACCCCTTGCTACCCCTTATGTTCAAAAACAATACAGCTCTTCATCTCCATATACCAAAGGCACATACTTAATATACCCAAGGCACAATTTGGGTATGACATATATAGCGTTCACACAATTTGGGAGTAAGTAAACTACCCCTTTCTCCCTCCCGATTATGCCCAAAATTTATACAGCTCCTTATCTCCGTATACCAAAGAGACATACTGAATTTCATTTTGATATGTAATACGGTATGACCTGTACAGCGTTCACAAAATTTGGCGGTAAGGAAACTACTCCTTGCCCCTCCCGATTATGCCCAAAAACTATATAGCTCTTCAACTCCATATAACAGAGGCAGATACTAAATTTTATTTTGATATGTCAAACGGTATTACCTGTACAAACTCCAGGAATATAGTAGCATAGACACCTACCCACAGACATCATTGCGAAAATAGCCAACATGGATTCAGGAGACCTCAAAACCTATAAATCCTTCGAAATCCCGGCCTCTATTTTTTTCACTATTACTATACTTTACCTTTAACTACCTATGGTAAAATAAAAAAAGGTATGTTAGAATAACAATTATAAATATTTGAAATCATAAATTAAAGGGTGCCCCAATAGTTAATGTAATTTGATTAATACTGCCAAAATCTTAAATAGTTTTAGACAGACAGTTGAAATTTGCAAAGCACATCTATTGCTAAGTCCGCTTTAACAACAAGTTTATATTTAGAAATTAAAGGGTTTCCCCATATTGATGCAAATTGGCCTGTATGGTCCAATCTTTTGTACCGTTAACACTAAACAAATTAGACAGAATGTCCGTTATACTAACATTTATATATATTTAAAATTATAAATTATAGGGTATCCCGATACTTTTAAACTGTTCTGGACAAACAGTTAAAGTTTATAAATAATATGTATTACCAAGTGCGACAAATATATAATTTAAAACTGGAAATAGTTGATGTAATTTGGTGTACGAGTATATGGCGAAATTTTTGAACCGTTAGAGACGGACAGTTAAAATTGCCAAATTCGCTATAACAACAAGTACAAAAGTTTAATTTGGAAATTTGGTGTCCCTATATTGATAAAATTAGCACTATATGGACCTATCTTTTGAATCGTTATATAAAAACACTAGAAGATTAGACAGCATGTTCATTACTATGTCCGTTATAATAAAAATTATAAATATTTAAAATTACAAATTAAAGTGTGAACAATAGTTGATGTTATTTAATGTATCTATTTTTGAATCGTTATCGACTGACGCTTGAAATTTAAACAACTTGTGTGTTGCTGGGCCAGCACCAATAGGTGTAAAAAAATTAAAGGGTGTCCTCATAGTCAATAAAATTTGTTTGTAGGCCTTATCATTTGCGCTGTCAAGCAATGTGGATATTACTATGTCCACAATAATAACTACAAAAATAAAGGGTGATGCATGATTTACACAGAATAAATATGACTATGGCCACTATCGTAACTATAAATATATAAAATCAGAAACTAAAAGGTGTTGTCATAAGTGATGTTATTTCATATATCTCTAACAACTTATTTTTTTAACTATTATAGTTGGAAGCTTAAAATTTACGTAGAATGTGTATCACTCTGGCCGGTATAATAAGTATAAATAATTAAATTAAAGGGTGTGTCCACAGGTGATTTGATTTCATGTATGTTGGGATTTGTGGTACAATTGTACCAAATTTGGTACAATCGACACATCACACTGGTACACTTAATGCTTTTTTGGTACAATTTAATATAAAAATAATTAATCAGTTTCCGGCATTATTCGGTTCATATATTTTTTCCTTCTTTCTGGTGAGAAATTGTAAGGTTTTTTTGTTCTTCCAAATAGCTCCAGGCATACTTAATCGGGTAAAGATCCGATGACTAGCGACGTTTTAAGCACTTGTAATGTAATTGTAGTATAACCAGAGCCTAACATTGTACAGTGTAAAGGGCCAATTGTATAGGGCTGGTTCGATTGATTCCAAAATTTTACATTGGCATAGCAGAAGAGTATCTGAGTTTAAGTTTTAAGGCTAGGGATCATTCACTTACCAGTGGTGGCGCGATGTGGTCTTAAAATTGAGAACCTCACACTCTCAAATGTATTTTGGGGCTTGGCATTGTTTCAATTTTTGTTAGATTTTTCAAAATTTTACATCGTTTTAAGATCTATTTAGTATTATGTAGTACATTTTTTCAGTTTTTTTTTTCGTTGAGCTAACAACTAGATGATTTTCAATTTAAAAGCCTTAAAATTATTGCATTTTTGTGTATGTTAGCCTAAAAAAGAGCCATTCATCTTTTTTTAATAAAATAAATTCTTAAGGCATATATAAAAATTTTATATAAATAAAGGTTTTATATTTTGAACCAAATTTCGTGTAAAAGTGATGATCCTAGTAGAATATGGAGGTCCTTCAATTTGATCTATTTTACATCGAAATTTTGACTATAGCCTATATATGTTCTAAAATACCAAACGGATCGGAAAAAAAAAGGCTGCTGTAAAAAAAACTATATATATTTCCAATTATCACTGAAAGTATTTCATGAACCCTAGTCCATATGTGGAGTTTATTGGCCAAAGCATAAAAAATTCCAATTTAGGGATTTTTGGTATTTATTTTAGGAATTGCGGGATTTCCTTTACCTTGATGTTAAAAAATTCTTTACGATTTGATTTTCCATGACTAGGTCAATTATCATCACTTTAAGATGCCCTAGTATTAAAGTTTTAATTAGCATCTTTCAATGTCGAGCTACTGTATTTATGTTTTGCTTGTCTTTTCCTTAATGTCAAATGTTGGTACAATTGATGCTGATTTGGTACAATTTTATCACTGGGATGGTACAATTTAAACATTGTCACTGGTATGTATATAGCCTTTTCATTACACAGATAATTGATATTTACTCTGAATGTACAGAATGTATATTGCTTGCTATGTCCTTTAGCAAAAATTATAAAATTTAAAACTAAACGGTGTCCTTATAGTTCATTATATTTGAATATTTGATGCATATGGCCTTATAATTTGAACCGACACTTGAAAATAACGAGAAGAATAAAAATAAGAGTTAAAGGGTGTACCCATAGGTAACTTAAATTGAAGTATATGATCTTATCTTTTAAGCCATTACTTACTACCCATAGATGATATTATTTTGGGCATATAAAGGTTGTCACCATGAGAGATTTAATTTGACCTTTAATTCCTAATACGAGTATGTGAATGCTATGCTGTTGTTGCTACATAATCAACTTAACTGTAAATTACTGAAATTTTTAAATGAGTCACTGCAGGTTATTCCTTAAATCAATTTAAATCAAAATATTCTAAATTTCTGAGTGAACTACAGATCAATTATTATTAATTAAACATTTGTTATGTGAATCACTTGAGCTTCCTACAAATTTCTGAATTCTAATGTTAATGAGAAATTGCAAATCTTGAATATCATGTACGAGTTCATATTGTTTATGTCATCATGTAATGTTTATTTAATCGATTTGGTACTTAAACAACAGTTTAACAATTGGCAAATATTAGATAAATATCTTGACAACTTGATGAAATTAAGTAAATTGAAATATAGAAATGACAACATTTAAAAAGATTTAAAAGTTTAACAAGTATTACCATCACAAAGTCAACATACCAAATTGCGTTTTGTGCATGACAAAGAAACAATAAAAAATATACAGTTTTATTTGCTGAATTTTATACACGTAGCTATATAAACATATTTATCATTCCCTTTATTATTTCTTATTTTGTTCAATATCCTTAGAAATGGCTGTCCTGCTGATTGGATTTGGATTGTACCACCCCTATCAGGTTCAATTACACCGGTTTTTCATCAAGAGATGGCATTGTATTATTTGAAACCCTCATTCGAGTATCAAGATCCCGCTTGGCGTACTCACATTTGGAAGAAGGGTCGCGGTGATGGCAAAAGCAAGAAACCACGAAGAAAATTTAATTTCAAACAGATTGCAAGGTAAGTTTGACGATTCAATTGAAATTGAAAGAAAAATCTATAAATACAAACAATTAAAAGAGGGAAAAAACTCAGAATCAAAAAAATCAAACAGAAGAAAAAATACAAATCATACACAAATAATACACTCTGTCAAATAACAATAGGACTTTTGACTTATGCCAAGTTATGTCTTCTTAAGCCCATTTCACTGTATAATACTGAGTATTATGATTTTCATTAGATTTTGTAAGAAAGAAATCAAATGAGAATTGTTGTGATTGTCAAAAAATCTAACGTAACATAACATTTCGTTTTCACACCATCACACTTCAAATAAAATGAAAAATATGAGCAAAGGAACAGCAGCGGTTGAGCATTCATGTGGGCGGCATAGGTGTTAAGTTTGTTTGGTCGTTCAAGTTTTCGGTAAATAAAAATCAAAACAAAACAAAAAACTAATAAAACTTATTTGTATGTAAATAATTTAAAATATGATAGTTGACATTTGACAGCTCAACATTTGTGGCTAATCGAATTAGAAGAATCGAAAGAAATTGCGTTATATTTTACTGACCTTCTCTATTCTTGTGGCGTATGCACTCTCCTGCACAAGTATGGAGTGTTATATGATCGGCACAGTCGGCCATATTCCCGTTGGCGTTTTAATTCTAATAGTCGTTTCTATGTCGTTGTAGTTTTTATCGTCGTATCGTTCCTAAATTCGTATTCTTGAAAAATATAGAAACGAAGAAGAAATGTTATCCAAAACAAAAAGAATAAATTAGTCAAGTGCGAGTTAGACTCACACACGTAGAGTTCCGTACTATGTTCAGTATAATTTAGAAATTCCAGTTGTTTATTTCTTTATGTCTTATGGGACACCATTAAATTCTAAAATTAAAGTAATATTCGCGAAAATTGCATCATAATTAGAGCACCCTTTAGATTTTAATATGTAATTGATTTTACAACGGCCATGGTAATACACTTTCTATTAAAATATCAGGAGCATACCTATTGCGGTTAAAAAAATAAGGTAATATTCATGAAAAACACGTTACTAATGGACACACTTCAATTTTAAGCATTTGTTATAGCGGCCGAAGTAACACATCTACTGTAAACAATTCAAGAGGATATCTATTACGGTTTATAAAATCATGTCACTGTCGGAACACCCTTTAATTTTATTATTCATTATAGTGGCCATCGCAACTTTCTTTCTATAAATATATTAAGAGTCTACTTATTGCGATTAAAAAATAAGTCACTATAAGTGAAAAACATGTCACTGTCGGAAAACCCTTTATTTTTTAGTAATTGTCACATCGGCCGTGGCAACACATCTTCTGTACAAAATTTCAAGAGTCTACCTGTTACGGTTCAAGAAATAAGGCTTTATACATGCAAATCATTATTATTTTATTATTTGTTATAGTGGACATAGTTATACACCTCCTGTAAAAATTTCAAGATTCCACCTATTCATTCAAAACTTAGGATATATACATGCAAATCACGTCACTATTGGAACACCCTTTAATATCTAAGTTCAATTTTGTATACTTGTTTATAGAACAAACATAGTTTTAATTACAGTCTTCAAATTGTAAGTGGTTTCCTCTTACAGCTCAAAAAAAAAAGACATAAACGTAAATAACACGTCACTTTTGGAACACCCTCCGTTTTAGTATTTTTTGCTATTGTGGCCGCAGTTATACACTTTTGGTAAAATTTTCAAGAGTCTATCTATTATGGTTCAAAACTTAGGCCTTATACATACAAAGCACACCACTATCGGAACACCCTTTAATTTTTAGGTTTATTTTTTTAGACTTGTTTATAAAGCGAACTAATTTTTAACTACTGTTTGTAAGAAATAAACACATTTTCGTAAATAACACCTCTCTATTGGAACACCCTATAAGTTTTAGTATTTGTTGCTATAGTGGCAACAACTATACATCATCTGTGAAAATTTCAAGAGTCTACCTATTACGGTTCCAGAGACAAAAGGCGCTGACAGACGGACAGACAGATTGTAGCGAAAACAATAGGATTTCGTTTTTACACTTTGTGTACGGAACCCTAATAATAAAGTGTCGTAGCACTTCAATTTTTAACCGACTTAAAAAAAGGAGGTTTTAAAAACAGTTCATTATTTTAAAAATTAAAGGGTGTCCCCATACAACATACATGTTTTTTTGTGTATTAAGAAACGTAAAGGGCACCAATTTAAAAAACTTTCGTATCACTCCCAAAGGCAAAAAGTAATAAAAAAATAAATTTAAAATTTAAAGGGTGTCCCCATAGGTGACGTAATTTCACCTTTAAGGGCCTATCTTTTGAACGGTTATAGTCAAAACCTTGAAAGTTGGACAGAATATCGATTACTATGACCGTTATAATTAAAAGTATAAATATTCAAAATTATAAATTAAAGGGTGCTCCAATAGTACATTTAATTTTATGTATATAGCCATACTTTTGAACAGTTTTACACCGGCCGTTGAAATCTACAAAGAAAATGTATTGCTAAGTCCGCTATAATAAAAAGTATTAAATTTCAATTTGTAAATAAAAGGGTGTCCCAATAGTTATTGTAATTGTATGTATGTGCCCAAACTTTTGAACCGTTATACACAGACAGCTGAAATTTACAAGAAATCTTTATTACTAATTCCTCTATAATAAGTATACAATTTGAATTTAGAAATTAAAGGGTGTCCATAAAATTGATGTAATTTTACCTATATGGATCTATCCGTTATAGACAAACACTTAAAAATTAGGCAGAATGTTCACTAATTTGTCTGGTGTAATAACAAGTATAAATATTTAAAATTATGAATTAAAGGGTGTTCCAATAATTCATGTAATTTACTGAATATAGCCAAACTTTTGAAACGTTATAGAGAGACAGTTGAAATTTACAAATAGTCTTTGTGGCCAAGTGTAAATTAAAGGGTATCCCAATAGGTGATGTTATTTGATCTATGTTGCCATATTTTTGAAACCGTTATAGACAGAGGCTTGTGATTTAAATAAATTGTGTTTTGTTGTGTAAGTGTAAAATATAAAGGGTGTCCTCATACCTGAAGTATTTGCAGTATATGGCATTAATTCTAGAACCGTTATAGAAAGACATTTGATATTTACACAGAACATATGAATATTACTATGTCCGCTATAGCATCAAGTATAAAGTTGGAAATTAAAGGGTGTACCTAAAGTTAATAATATTTGATCTATATGATCCTATCCTTTGAACTCTTATAGATAAACTTTTGAAATTTTAACAAAGCGAATATTACTATATCTACAATAAAAAGTAAAAAACCTTAAAAAATGTCCTCATAGCTGACGTAATTTGACTTATATGGCCTAGTCTTTTAATTCGTTATAGATAAGAGATTTTTGTAAATTTCTGGAAAGTTTGTTATTTCTTTATAAGTTTTAGCAAAATATGGCGAGTACCTTACCCTCCCACAAAATTTTATCATCTAGTAGTTTTTAGGTGAAGCGAACAAAAACAGACACTGGGACAGGCAGATAGAAAGACAGACATCATATCGATTAATTAGGCCTCGTCGCAGATTTTTTTTCTTGATTAGACGCTGTTTTAAGAAGATACAGCAAAAATAAGATTTTCATATAAAAAATAGATTTTTTATGAAAAATATAGGTCGTCACAGATATTTGTCCTTTTCTCGATTAGACGTTGTTTTAAGAAGATACAGCAAGAATAAGATTTACATCTAAAAAAATAGATTTTTTATGAAAAATATAGGTCGTCACAGATATTTGTCCTTTTCTCGATTAGACGCTGTTTTAAGAAGATACAGCAAGAATAAGATTTACATCTAAAAAAATAGATTTTTTATGAAAAATATAGGTCGTCACAGATATTTGTCCTTTTCTCGATTAGACGTTGTTTTAAGAAGATACAGCAAGAATAAGATTTACATCTAAAAAAATAGATTTTTTATGAAAAATATAGGTCGTCACAGATATTTGTCCTTTTCTCGATTAGACGTTGTTTTAAGAAGATACAGCAAAAATAAGATTTTCACATAAAAAAAAAAGATTTTTTATGAAAAATATAGTTCGTCACAGTTTTTTGTCCTTTTCTCGATTAGACGCTGTTTTAAGAAGATACAGCAAAAATAAGATTTTCATATAAAAAATAGATTTTTTATGAAAAATATAGGTCGTCACAGATATTTGTCCTTTTCTCGATTAGACGCTGTTTTAAGAAGATACAGCAAAAATAAGATTTACATCTAAAAAAATAGATTTTTTATGAAAAATATAGGTCGTCACAGATATTTGTCCTTTTCTCGATTAGACGTTGTTTTAAGAAGATACAGCAAAAATAAGATTTTCACATAAAAAAAAAGATTTTTTATGAAAAATATAGTTCGTCACAGTTTTTTGTCCTTTTCTCGATTAGACGCTGTTTTAAGAAGATACAGCAAAAATAAGATTTACATCTAAAAAAATAAGATTTACATGAAAAATATAGGTAGTCACAGATTTTTGCCCTTTTCTCGATTAGACGCTGTTTTAAGAAGATACAGCAAAAATAAGATTTTCATATAAAAAAATAGATTTTTTATGAAAAATATAGGTCGTCACAGATTTTTGTCCTTTTCTCGGTTAGACGCTGTTTTAAGACGATACATCAAAAATAAATAAGGGATCAATATAGATTAAAAGTTCACGTACGCACACATACTGGCGAACGTCACTATCAGTGCAATATTTGTCAGAAAAAATTTACCAAACCTTCATATTTGAAAGTACATTTGCTCAATCATACAGGCGAAAAACCCTTTAGGTGTGAGATTTGCGATCAAGCATTTATGTGTCGCATATCTCAAAAAGCATCGTATCAAAAAAGGACATCATGCGGAAAATAATTGAGTAAAAAATATTTACTGCAACACGTTAGTTTACAGAAGGGAGAAATATCGGAGGTGATTTTATTTATACAAGGTACAAAATTCATTTAATTTAAGAGTCAAACGCATTAAAAACACTGCGCTTTTTTCCACTAATCAGCAATATTTAGTCTAAAAATTTTGTTTGTAAAAATTTTATATTTTTTTTTTAATAATATATTAATTATTTAGGCTTAAGTTCTTAAAGAGAGATAAGAAAAATTAGATACCAGCAAAGCAGAATGCATTTTCCAGACAGCTACGTCCGTCATCAGTACTCTTTTTATCAATCTACCCGGTAGTTTAAATTGTTATTAATTTTCTATTTAAACAATCTTATCAAAGAAATAGAATCTGAGAAATTTTAATTTTACATTATATTTCATAGAAGATAGAGCTTTTTAAAATTGTTTTACACTTGTAAACTATATTTATTTTTAAATTTTATAGAAAATTTATTTTGTAAAAATTTTACAAAAATTTTTGGAAAATCTTTTTTAAATATGTATTTTTTTTTAAATATTTTATTTACAATTTTATTATTTTTTTTTTAATTTTTTTGTAAATTTTATAGAAAATTTTTTTGTTATAATTTCATAGAAAATATTTTTGTAAATTATAAAAATATTTTTGTAAATTTTAATTTTAAGTTTTATTAAAAATTTTCTTTTTCAAATTTTATAGAAAATATTAAAATTTTTTTTTTTTAAATATTTTTTGTTAATTATTTAGAAAATTTTTTTTTTCAATTTTAGTAAAAATGCTTTATTTTCTTTTAATTTTTGTAATTTTTTTTTTCATATTTTTGTAAAATTTTTTATAAAAAAATTTTTTTGTAAAAATTAGGACCTTCCTGCAATCTAAATTACGTTAGAATGTGCAGACAAAAGCCACGATTTCTGAAACGAAACTATTTGTTAAGTCTTCATCATACACTACAGATGCAGATAAAATGTGCAAATATACATTATATGTACATATATGTAATTTAATAAAATAAACATGACTTCTTTTTCATAAAATATTCTTGTTTTTCACTAATTTTAATACGAAATAAGGAACCAATCTTCTATTTTTGCATACAATCCATATCTTTTTTACGGTTTTTTCTGGAATCAATGTACCGTGTAAAAACAGAATAGGGTGTTTATTAATTATTGGTGATATGGGGGGTCACATAGGTGGAACTTGGAACTGGAGAAATTGTGCCATCCCGCCTTCAATTAATTTTGTTATTTTTTTAAAACAGTGCCATCTGTTGAGCAACCGTATTTAAAATATACCGCTTTCACAAATAAAACATGCCTTAAAGTAAGCAGTACCATTAAATCGGCGTACTTTTACTCAATTTTTTTCCACTTTCTCTTGAAAATAAGATATTTTTTCGGAAAAAAGTATCCTATATTGGTTAAAATACATCATAGATATATATATTATAATATTTGTTTTTTTTTTCTCGCGGAATTTGTAATTGGAGGAATTTTTTATCTGGAGTTTTGAAAACTCCTACATTGAAATAAATTGTTTTTTAAATAATATTTTCTTCTTGCTTCTACATATAACTTGGAGTCTACACCTGATAAATCAGCATCACACAAACGATTAGTAGAAAATAGTGGCTTTTAGATGGATTTTTCATTCAACATTTAGCCATGGGGCATCGATATCTAGTAAACTGTCGTATCGAATAACAAATTCGAGTCGAGTAAGCTAATTATGGATTTCGACATGTATCGAAACGTTATTTATATCAAATTGTAATAGATTAATAACACAGTACGACAGTGGTTGGTACACATTAGAAATGTTAACAGAATATGAAAATAGGCTTAAAACAAAGAAATACGTGTCTCGGCGTTTTGCTGTAGCACGTCAGAATTTTAAGAAAATCGATTTTAAAGATTCGAAGGACCGTGTAGGTTCACTTGTAATGTAATACTATTATAAAAAGTTCTATAAAAATAGAATGGGTGAACCGATTTAAATGCTTGAGCCAGTTTGGAAAAGGGAATTAAATTTGGATTTGTTTTTATTAAAAAAGGTTTTTATTGAAAAGGGAATTAAATTTGGATTTGTTTTTATTAGAAAAAACAATTTTTTTCGCTAGATGGGGCTTTAATTTTCATGTAAAATTAATTTTTTCTAATTGCAGAATTGTATTTTTAATGAATTTCATACATTTTTTGGATATTTTTGGCTCAAGCATTTAAATCGGTTCACCCATTCTATTTTTATAGAACTTTTTATAATAGTATTACATTACAAGTGAACCTACACGGTCCTTCGAATCTTTAAAATCGATTTTCTTAAAATTCTGACGTGCTACAGCAAAACGCCGAGACAAGTATTTCTTTATTTTAAGCCTATTTTCATATTCTGTTAACATTACTCATGTGTACTCAAAAAAATTTGATTTCATATAAAAAATAGATTTTTTATGAAAAATATAGGTCGTCACAGATATTTGTCCTTTTCTCGATTAGACGTTGTTTTAAGAAGATACAGCAAAAATAAGATTTACTACATCTGAAAAAATAGTTTTTTTTTATGAAAAATATAGATCGTCACAGATTTTTGTCCTTTTCTCGATTAGACGCTGTTTTAAGAAGATACAGCAAAAATAAGATTTTCATATAAAAAAATAGATTTTTTATGAAAAATATAGGTCGTCACAGATTTTTGACCTTTTCTCGATTAGACGCTGTTTTAAGAAGATACAGCAAAAATAAGATTTACTACATCTAAAAAAATAGTTTTTTTTTATGAAAAATATAGATCGTCACAGATTTTTGTCCTTTTCTCGATTAGACGCTGTTTTAAGAAGATACAGCAAAAATAAGATTTTCATATAAAAAAATAGATTTTTTATGAAAAATATAGGTCGTCACAGATTTTTGACCTTTTCTCGATTAGACGCTGTTTTAAGAAGATACAGCAAAAATAAGATTTTCATATAAAAAAATAAATTTTTTATGAAAAATATAGGTCGTCACAGATTTTTGTCCTTTTCTCGATTAGACGCTATTTAAGAAGATACAGCAAAAATAAGATTTACATCTAAAAAAATAGATTTTTTATGAAAAATATAGGTCGTCACAGATTTTTGTCCTTTTCTCGATTAGACGCTGTTTTAAGAAGATACAGCAAAAATAAGATTTTCATATAAAAAATAGATTTTTTATGAAAAATATAGGTCGTCACAGATTTTTGACCTTTTCTCGATTAGACGCTGTTTTAAGAAGATACAGCAAAAATAAGATTTTCATATAAAAAAATAGATTTTTTATGAAAAATATAGGTCGTCACAGATTTTTGTCCTTTTCTCGATTAGACGCTGTTTTAATAAGATACAGCAAAAATAAGATTTTCATATAAAAAAATAGATTTTTTATGAAAAATATAGGTCGTCACAGATATTTGTCCTTTTCTCGATTAGACGTTGTTTTAAGAAGATACAGCAAAAATAAGATTTAATGGGTGATTTTTTTGAGGTTAGGATTTTCATGCATTAGTATTTGACAGATCACGTGAGATTTCAGACATGGTGCCAAAGAGAAAGATGCTCAGTATGCTTTGACATTTCATCATGAATAGACTTACTAACGAGCAACGCTTGCAAATCATTGAATTTTATTACCAAAATCAGTGTTCGGTTCGAAATGTTCAAATGTGACAAATTTTGATCAGCGATGAGGCTCATTTCTGGTTGAATGGCTACGTAAATAAGCAAAATTGCCGCATTTGGAGTGAAGAGCAACCAGAAGCCGTTCAAGAACTGCCCATGCATCCCGAAAAATGCACTGTTTGGTGTGGTTTGTACGCTGGTGGAATCATTGGACCGTATTTTTTCAAAGATGCTGTTGGACGCAACGTTACGGTGAATGGCGATCGCCATCGTTCGATGCTAACAAACTTTTTGTTGCCAAAAATGGAACAACTGAACTTGGTTGACATGTGGTTTCAACAAGATGGCGCTACATGCCACACAGCTCGCGATTCTATGGCCATTTTGAGGGAAAACTTCGGAGAACAATTCATCTCAAGAAATGGACCGGTAAGTTGGCCACCAAGATCATGCGATTTGACGCCTTTAGACTATTTTTTGTGGGGCTACGTCAAGTCTAAAGTCTACAGAAATAAGCCAGCAACTATTCCAGCTTTGGAAGACAACATTTCCGAAGAAATTCGGGCTATTCCGGCCGAAATGCTCGAAAAAGTTGCCCAAAATTGGACTTTCCGAATGGACCACCTAAGACGCAGCCGCGGTCAACATTTAAATGAAATTATCTTCAAAAAGTAAATGTCATGGACCAATCTAATGTTTCAAATAAAGAACCGATGAGATTTTGCAAATTTTATGCGTTTTTTAAAAAAAAAAAGTTCTCAAGCTCTTAAAAAATCACTCGTTACATCTAAAAAAATAGATTTTTTATGAAAAATATAGGTCGTCACAGATATTTGTCCTTTTCTCGATTAGACGTTGTTTTAAGAAGATACAGCAAAAATAAGATTTTCATATAAAAAATAGATTTTTTATGAAAAATATAGGTCGTCACAGATATTTGTCCTTTTCTCGATTAGACGCTGTTTTAAGAAGATACAGCAAAAATAAGATATTCATATAAAAAAATAGATTTTTTATGAAAAATATAGGTCGTCACAGATTTTTGACCTTTTCTCGATTAGACGCTGTTTTAAGAAGATACAGCAAAAATAAGATTTACATCTAAAAAAATAGATTTTTTATGAAAAATATAGGTCGTCACAGATTTTTGTCCTTTTCTCGGTTAGACGCTGTTTTAAGACGATACAGCAAAAATAAGATTTTCATATAAAAAATAGATTTTTTATGAAAAATATAGGTCGTCACAGATATATGTCCTTTTCTCGATTAAACGTTGTTTTAAGAAGATACAGCAAAAATAAGATTTTCATATAAAAAATAGATTTTTTATGAAAAATATAGGTCGTCACAGATTTTTGTCCTTTTCTCGATTAAACGCTGTTTTAAGAAGATATAGCAAAAATAAGATTTTCATCTAAAAAATAGATTCTTTATGAAAAATATAGGTCGTCACAGATTTTTGTCCTTTTCTCGATTAGACGCTGTTTTAAGAAGATATAGCAAAAATAAGATTTTCATCTAAAAAATAGATTTTTTATGAAAAATATAGGTCGTCACAGATTTTTGTCCTTTTCTCGATTAGACGCTGTTTTAAGAAGATATAGCAAAAATAAGATTTTCATCTAAAAAATAGATTTTTTATGAAAAATATAGGTCGTCACAGATTTTTGTCCTTTTCTCGATTAGACGCTGTTTTAAGAAGATATAGCAAAAATAAGATTTTCATCTAAAAAATAGATTCTTTATGAAAAATATAGGTCGTCACAGATTTTTGTCCTTTTCTCGATTAGACGCTGTTTTAAGAAGATACAGCAAAAATAAGATTTTCATATAAAAAAATAGATTTATTATGAAAAATATAGGTCGTCACAGATTTTTGTCCTTTTCTCGATTAAACGCTGTTTTAAGAAGATATAGCAAAAATAAGATTTTCATCTAAAAAATAGATTCTTTATGAAAAATATAGGTCGTCACAGATTTTTGTCCTTTTCTCGATTAGACGCTGTTTTAAGAAGATATAGCAAAAATAAGATTTTCATCTAAAAAATAGATTTTTTATGAAAAATATAGGTCGTCACAGATTTTTGTCCTTTTCTCGATTAGACGCTGTTTTAAGAAGATATAGCAAAAATAAGATTTTCATCTAAAATATAGATTTTTTATGAAAAATATAGGTCGTCACAGATTTTTGTCCTTTTCTCGATTAGACGCTGTTTTAAGAAGATATGGCAAAAATAAGATTTTCATCTAAAAAATAGATTCTTTATGAAAAATATAAGTCGTCACAGATTTTTGTCCTTTTCTCGATTAGACGCTGTTTTAAGAAGATACAGCAAAAATAAGATTTTCATATAAAAAAATAGATTTATTATGAAAAATATAGGTCGTCACAGATTTTTGTCCTTTTCTCGATTAGACGCTGTTGTAAGAAGATATAGCAAAAATAAGATTTTCATCTAAAAAATAGATTCTTTATGAAAAATATAAGTCGTCACAGATTTTTGTCCTTTTCTCGATTAGACGCTGTTTTAAGAAGATACAGCAAAAATAAGATTTTCATATAAAAAAATAGATTTATTATGAAAAATATAGGTCGTCACAGATTTTTGTCCTTTTCTCGATTAGACGCTGTTTTAAGAAGATATAGCAAAAATAAGATTTTCATCTACAAAATAGATTCTTTATGAAAAATATAGGTCGTCACAGATTTTTGTCCTTTTCTCGATTAGACGCTGTTTTAAGAAGATACAGCAAAAATAAGATTTTCATATAAAAAAATAGATTTATTATGAAAAATATAGGTCGTCACAGATTTTTGTCCTTTTCTCGATTAAACGCTGTTTTAAGAAGATATAGCAAAAATAAGATTTTCATCTAAAAAATAGATTCTTTATGAAAAATATAGGTCGTCACAGATTTTTGTCCTTTTCTCGATTAGACGCTGTTTTAAGAAGATACAGCAAAAATAAGATTTTCATATAAAAAAATAGATTTATTATGAAAAATATAGGTCGTCACAGATTTTTGTCCTTTTCTCGATTAGACGCTGTTTTAAGAAGATATAGCAAAAATAAGATTTTCATCTAAAAAATAGATTCTTTATGAAAAATATAAGTCGTCACAGATTTTTGTCCTTTTCTCGATTAGACGCTGTTTTAAGAAGATACAGCAAAAATAAGATTTTCATATAAAAAAATAGATTTATTATGAAAAATATAGGTCGTCACAGATTTTTGTCCTTTTCTCGATTAGACGCTGTTTTAAGAAGATATAGCAAAAATAAGATTTTCATCTACAAAATAGATTCTTTATGAAAAATATAGGTCGTCACAGATTTTTGTCCTTTTCTCGATTAGACGCTGTTTTAAGAAGATACAGCAAAAATAAGATTTTCATATAAAAAAATAGATTTATTATGAAAAATATAGGTCGTCACAGATTTTTGTCCTTTTCTCGATTAGACGCTGTTTTAAGAAGATACAGCAAAAATAAGATTTTCATATAAAAAAATAGATTTATTATGAAAAATATAGGTCGTCACAGATTTTTGTCCTTTTCTCGATTAGACGCTGTTTTAAGAAGATACAGCAAAAATAAGATTTTCATATAAAAAAATAGATTTATTATGAAAAATATAGGTCGTCACAGATTTTTGTCCTTTTCTCGATTAGACGCTGTTTTTAGAAGATATAGTAAAAATAAGATTTTCATCTAAAAAATAGATTCTTTATGAAAAATATAAGTCGTCACAGATTTTTGTCCTTTTCTCGATTAGACGCTGTTTTAAGAAGATACAGCAAAAATAAGATTTTCATATAAAAAAATAGATTTATTATGAAAAATATAGGTCGTCACAGATTTTTGTCCTTTTCTCGATTAGACGCTGTTGTAAGAAGATATAGCAAAAATAAGATTTTCATCTAAAAAATAGATTCTTTATGAAAAATATAAGTCGTCACAGATTTTTGTCCTTTTCTCGATTAGACGCTGTTTTAAGAAGATACAGCAAAAATAAGATTTACATCTAAAAAAATAGATTTTTTATGAAAAATATAGGTCGTCACAGATTTTTGTCCTTTTCTCGATTAGACGCTGTTTTAAGAAGATACAGCAAAAATAAGATTTTTATATAAAAAAATAGATTTTTTTTGAAAAATATAGGTCGTCACAGATTTTGGTCCTTTTCTCGATTAGACGCTGTTTTAAGAAGATACAGCAAAAATAAGATTTTAATATAAAAAAATAGATTTTTGATGAAAAATATAGGTCGTCACAGATTTTTGTCCTTTTCTCGATTAGACGCTGTTTTAAGAAGATACAGCAAAAATAAGATTTTCATATAAAAAAATAGATTTTTTTTTGAAAAATATAGGTCGTCACAGATTTTGGTCCTTTTCTCGATTAGACGCTGTTTTAAGAAGATACAGCAAAAATAAGATTTTCATATAAAAAAATAGATTTTTTATGAAAAATATAGGTCGTCACAGATTTTTGTCCTTTTCTCGATTAGACGCTGTTTTAATAAGATACAGCAAAAATAAGATTTTCATATAAAAAAATAGATTTTTTATGAAAAATATAGGTCGTCACAGATATTTGTCCTTTTCTCGATTAGACGTTGTTTTAAGAAGATACAGCAAAAATAAGATTTAATGGGTGATTTTTTTGAGGTTAGGATTTTCATGCATTAGTATTTGACAGATCACGTGAGATTTCAGACATGGTGCCAAAGAGAAAGATGCTCAGTATGCTTTGACATTTCATCATGAATAGACTTACTAACGAGCAACGCTTGCAAATCATTGAATTTTATTACCAAAATCAGTGTTCGGTTCGAAATGTTCAAATGTGACAAATTTTGATCAGCGATGAGGCTCATTTCTGGTTGAATGGCTACGTAAATAAGCAAAATTGCCGCATTTGGAGTGAAGAGCAACCAGAAGCCGTTCAAGAACTGCCCATGCATCCCGAAAAATGCACTGTTTGGTGTGGTTTGTACGCTGGTGGAATCATTGGACCGTATTTTTTCAAAGATGCTGTTGGACGCAACGTTACGGTGAATGGCGATCGCCATCGTTCGATGCTAACAAACTTTTTGTTGCCAAAAATGGAACAACTGAACTTGGTTGACATGTGGTTTCAACAAGATGGCGCTACATGCCACACAGCTCGCGATTCTATGGCCATTTTGAGGGAAAACTTCGGAGAACAATTCATCTCAAGAAATGGACCGGTAAGTTGGCCACCAAGATCATGCGATTTGACGCCTTTAGACTATTTTTTGTGGGGCTACGTCAAGTCTAAAGTCTACAGAAATAAGCCAGCAACTATTCCAGCTTTGGAAGACAACATTTCCGAAGAAATTCGGGCTATTCCGGCCGAAATGCTCGAAAAAGTTGCCCAAAATTGGACTTTCCGAATGGACCACCTAAGACGCAGCCGCGGTCAACATTTAAATGAAATTATCTTCAAAAAGTAAATGTCATGGACCAATCTAATGTTTCAAATAAAGAACCGATGAGATTTTGCAAATTTTATGCGTTTTTTAAAAAAAAAAAGTTCTCAAGCTCTTAAAAAATCACTCGTTACATCTAAAAAAATAGATTTTTTATGAAAAATATAGGTCGTCACAGATATTTGTCCTTTTCTCGATTAGACGTTGTTTTAAGAAGATACAGCAAAAATAAGATTTTCATATAAAAAATAGATTTTTTATGAAAAATATAGGTCGTCACAGATATTTGTCCTTTTCTCGATTAGACGCTGTTTTAAGAAGATACAGCAAAAATAAGATATTCATATAAAAAAATAGATTTTTTATGAAAAATATAGGTCGTCACAGATTTTTGTCCTTTTCTCGATTAGACGCTGTTTTAAGAAGATACAGCAAAAATAAGATTTGCATCTAAAAAAATAGATTTTTTATGAAAAATATAGGTCGTCACAGATTTTTGTCCTTTTCTCGATTAGACGCTGTTTTAATAAGATACAGCAAAAATAAGATTTACATCTAAAAAAGTAGATTTTTTATGAAAAATATAGGTCGTCACAGATTTTGTCCTTTTCTCGATTAGACGCTGTTTTAAGAAGATACAGCAAAAATAAGATTTACATCTAAAAAAATAGATTTTTTATGAAAAATATAGGTCGTCACAGATTTTGTCCTTTTCTCGATTAGACGCTGTTTTAAGAAGATACAGCAAAAATAAGATTTTCATATAAAAAAATAGATTTTTTATGAAAAATATAGGTCGTCACAGATTTTTGACCTTTTCTCGATTAGACGCTATTTAAGAAGATACAGCAAAAATAAGATTTACATCTAAAAAAATAGATTTTTTATGAAAAATATAGGTCGTCACAGATTTTGTCCTTTTCTCGATTAGACGCTGTTTTAAGAAGATACAGCAAAAATAAGATTTTCATATAAAAAAATAGATTTTTTATGAAAAATATAGGTCGTCACAGATTTTTGACCTTTTCTCGATTAGACGCTATTTAAGAAGATACAGCAAAAATAAGATTTACATCTAAAAAAATAGATTTTTTATGAAAAATATAGGTCGTCACAGATTTTTGTCCTTTTCTCGATTAGACGCTGTTTTAAGAAGATACAGCAAAAATAAGATTTTCATATAAAAAAAATAGATTTCTTATGAAAAATATAGGGCGTAACAGATTTTTGTCCTTTTCTCGATTAGACGCTGTTTTAAGAAGATACAGCAAAAATAAGATTTACATCTAAAAAAAATAGATTTTTTATGAAAAATATAGGTCGTCACTGATTTTTGACCTTTTCTCGATTAGACGCTGTTTTAAGAAGATACAGCAAAAATAAGATTTTCATATAAAAAAATAGATTTTTTATGAAAAATATAGGTCGTCACAGATTTTTGTCCTTTTCTCGATTAGACGCTGTTTTAAGAAGATACAGCAAAAATAAGATTTTCATATAAAAAAATAGATTTTTGATGAAAAATATAGGTCGTCACAGATTTTTGACCTTTTCTCGATTAGACGCTGTTTTAAGAAGATACAGCAAAAATAAGATTTTCATATAAAAAAATAGATTTTTTATGAAAAATATAGGTCGTCACAGATTTTTGACCTTTTCTCGATTAGACGCTATTTAAGAAGATACAGCAAAAATAAGATTTACATCTAAAAAAATAGATTTTTTATGAAAAATATAGGTCGTCACAGATTTTTGTCCTTTTCTCGATTAGACGCTGTTTTAAGAAGATACAGCAAAAATAAGATTTTCATATAAAAAAAATAGATTTCTTATGAAAAATATAGGGCGTAACAGATTTTTGTCCTTTTCTCGATTAGACGCTGTTTTAAGAAGATACAGCAAAAATAAGATTTACATCTAAAAAAAATAGATTTTTTATGAAAAATATAGGTCGTCACTGATTTTTGACCTTTTCTCGATTAGACGCTGTTTTAAGAAGATACAGCAAAAATAAGATTTTCATATAAAAAAATAGATTTTTTTTTGAAAAATATAGGTCGTCACAGATTTTGGTCCTTTTCTCGATTAGACGCTGTTTTAAGAAGATACAGCAAAAATAAGATTTTCATATAAAAAAATAGATTTTTTATGAAAAATATAGGTCGTCACAGATTTTTGTCCTTTTCTCGATTAGACGCTGTTTTAATAAGATACAGCAAAAATAAGATTTTCATATAAAAAAATAGATTTTTTATGAAAAATATAGGTCGTCACAGATATTTGTCCTTTTCTCGATTAGACGTTGTTTTAAGAAGATACAGCAAAAATAAGATTTAATGGGTGATTTTTTTGAGGTTAGGATTTTCATGCATTAGTATTTGACAGATCACGTGAGATTTCAGACATGGTGCCAAAGAGAAAGATGCTCAGTATGCTTTGACATTTCATCATGAATAGACTTACTAACGAGCAACGCTTGCAAATCATTGAATTTTATTACCAAAATCAGTGTTCGGTTCGAAATGTTCAAATGTGACAAATTTTGATCAGCGATGAGGCTCATTTCTGGTTGAATGGCTACGTAAATAAGCAAAATTGCCGCATTTGGAGTGAAGAGCAACCAGAAGCCGTTCAAGAACTGCCCATGCATCCCGAAAAATGCACTGTTTGGTGTGGTTTGTACGCTGGTGGAATCATTGGACCGTATTTTTTCAAAGATGCTGTTGGACGCAACGTTACGGTGAATGGCGATCGCCATCGTTCGATGCTAACAAACTTTTTGTTGCCAAAAATGGAACAACTGAACTTGGTTGACATGTGGTTTCAACAAGATGGCGCTACATGCCACACAGCTCGCGATTCTATGGCCATTTTGAGGGAAAACTTCGGAGAACAATTCATCTCAAGAAATGGACCGGTAAGTTGGCCACCAAGATCATGCGATTTGACGCCTTTAGACTATTTTTTGTGGGGCTACGTCAAGTCTAAAGTCTACAGAAATAAGCCAGCAACTATTCCAGCTTTGGAAGACAACATTTCCGAAGAAATTCGGGCTATTCCGGCCGAAATGCTCGAAAAAGTTGCCCAAAATTGGACTTTCCGAATGGACCACCTAAGACGCAGCCGCGGTCAACATTTAAATGAAATTATCTTCAAAAAGTAAATGTCATGGACCAATCTAATGTTTCAAATAAAGAACCGATGAGATTTTGCAAATTTTATGCGTTTTTTAAAAAAAAAAGTTCTCAAGCTCTTAAAAATCACTCGTTACATCTAAAAAAATAGATTTTTTATGAAAAATATAGGTCGTCACAGATATTTGTCCTTTTCTCGATTAGACGTTGTTTTAAGAAGATACAGCAAAAATAAGATTTTCATATAAAAAATAGATTTTTTATGAAAAATATAGGTCGTCACAGATATTTGTCCTTTTCTCGATT